>WSFP011407203.1:0-25284 GCA_009831015.1 Picea engelmannii
GCGAGGTGCATGCAAATCCCTTGTCCTATCCAGAGTGGGTTTTGAGGTTTTGCGCATGTAAGGAGATTGACAAAAGATAATAAAGAAGATGAAGATTTGGTGGACGTAGCCCCACACTGGGGTGAACCATGTATATCCTATGTTATGGTTTGTTTGTGCATTATGTTGTATGTTAGTGATGTGATTTATGGTTAGTGTCGATATCTTTATGTATGATGCATTTGGTATAATAGCTTAGTGCCTGGTAAGGTGAATGAATGTTAGATCTGATGTATCTCTCCATACTAAGTGCTTGAATGTGTTATAACTTGTTGAATAATGCGCTACTCTTTAATTAGGGTTTTGATCTGCGATGTGAATAAAGGTTAAACACTAATGAATGTTAACTGCTAAGTTCTTTGTTAAGATTGGTGTAACCACGGATCTGTGTCCCAACTAGGTTGCAAACATTTGAGTCCTGCAACCACCCCTGCCTCTACCTCGGTGAGACTTCATCTACTTCGTAGGTGTTGTCGAAAGGGCCTGTAGTTAGGGTTTTTTTGGTGCATTGTTGAAGCATTGAACCCTAGGTCTTCCCTTGTGCTAAAAAATGGTTCTGTTGCCAGGACCTAAAACTGTGACTGCTGGGAAATAAAGAAAATAAATCTTTGTGCGTAGATCTGTTGCTTTAGTGTGCAGTATTCTACTTGATTTGTGAAGCTCTGTACTGAGAATAGAAGTCCGATCTAAAGAAAAGAGGTAAGATATTAAAGGTTTGTTCTCTGAGAATTGTTAGATAAGTGAAAATGTTTGTTTCGAAAGAATGGATCTAGGTATGTTTGATAAATTTTGTCCTAATTTGAAAACTAGGGCATAGTTATATGAAAGAAGATTTGATATGAATAGATCTGATAGAAATAATGAAATGTATGTTATCCCTATGCATAGAAAGAATGTTTGGACTAACAAATGGATGCAGGATCCTAGAAAGAATTTTTTGCAGGTTAGTTATTGTGATCCCAATGCGTAGTACAGGAAGGGTTGGGGATCATTTAAGAGAAAGAGAGGATTAACCTTTTGTTATAGTTGCAGAAGACCGGAACATCTTGCTAAGGAATGCCCTGGTAGAAGACCTAGTTTTCTTTGTTGTAAATCTATGGACCATGAAGTTTTGTCTTGTCCTAGAATGATTGCTAAAGTTGAAAAGATGAATATGAAACAAGAAAACGATGAGACAAGCCAAGAAACTAAGGATATGATAGAACCCTAGAAAGAATCAGAGATTGTATTACTATAGATGAAAGAAACCTTGAATGATCACAAAAATATCAACTTATCAGAGGTCTTAAAAGAGAAAGACTACATAGAAACAAGAATAGGAGACTTCGAAATAGACTGTGTCCTAGATGAGGAAACACAGGTGAATATCATGACAGAAAGAACTTGGGAAATTTTGGGAAAGCCTGTTATGGTTCCTTCATTAGGAGGAATATGATTATTTAGAGGAAAGTTGATAACCCTTTGTGGAAGAATTACCCAAATATCTATGAGTGCTCATGGAACTTCAACAAAAGAAGAATTTGAGATCATTAAGTTTGTTGAGAAAACACCCCATTTTCTATCTTGCTAGGAAAAAAATGGTTTGAGAAATATCAGATACGAAGTAAACAAGAAGAGGAGGATCTAGAACAAAAAAAGCAAGAACTAAGAGATTTAATAGCTTGGAGAATAACACACTTGATAGCAGAACAAGAGAAACAGTCGAAGCTACTAAAGACTAAAGATATGGATGTCAAATTTAGAAGGACACAGGAAGACTGGAGACACTTGTCTGTACAAGAGAGTAGAGAACCTACCCCAGACAAAGAAGAAGTATTACCCTTGAATCCTATGAAAGATCCTCCACAGTGAAAAGTTATCATGCCAAGAGGAGATAAGAAGGATACTGAAAAGAGGAAACTGATCATTCATATCACAGGAAAGAATGCCAGAAAGCTTAGTAAGAAGAGGGAAAATTTAGACAAATTGCAAGAAGCTCCAGAAATAACTTCGCAGAAGGAAGGTTTCCAGAATTTGAACTTTGTCGAAATACCAGTACAACACAGAATGACACTTCACCATGACAAAGAAATATGACTGTTGGAGGCAAAATGATCGTTCGATCAATGCTCTCAAACGGTTGGGAAAGCAGTTATGGCCCGAAATTTTTCCATTGGACCATTGGAACCATGCCATAATAGATGGAATTACATTGAATAAGGCTTTGCGACCCATTGAAAGAAACCATTATGGTGTTATCTATTTATCTTGTCGAGCGTTGCACCAAGAACACTTTTTCCAATTGTGATTATCTGAGCCCACAGAGAACTAGTTGATTTAATGCAGTGATCATTGAGACCTCACCATCCATTTTGTTAACAGTGAGTATTGTTCACCAACCTGAGATATCACATCTCAAGTGTGCATGTCGGATGGAATTAGCACAGCAGAAAAATATGTCGAAGATATTCTAATAGACCTCATGGCCGAGAAGGTGATGTCCACAAGAATCCAAGCCTCATCGACATGAGGAGTGCAAGCCTCCCTGTCAACTGCTCATGGATCTAGACCATCCCGAGTTGCAACTGAGAAAAGAACCAAGCATCGTGATGAATTGGCGAATGTGAAGCTAATTCCATCCATCCTACCCCACTACATCCCACCCCTGGCCGGTGTGGTGAGTCGTGATAGTGTCCTGAGGGACTTTGACTACACAGTCATCACTACGTACCTTTCGAAGGACATACAAGTAGTCAGACCGCAATTGGAGAGGATTCCAACCTTGAAGATCAGTGACTGTAACCTAGGAGACCACAAGAGATATAGCATTCTCTCACCTCATAAATATTTGACCAATATGAAGGGGAAGAAATCAAAGATCATCCCCCAACCATTGTCTATGGACATCGCAAGGTCCACTATCTTGAACGTGATGAAGATACCACATTTTGGAAGGTACCAAGATTTTAACATGTGCGTTAAGATCCTGCTATCGTGCTTCCATGGAAGGTATCTATGGTTAGATAGACGCATCACCATTGATTTGATGTTGATCCATAGGATCACCAGATTGAGCATGCAGGGACTAGACCCAGAATAATTTCATCCAGGGAAGGTTGCAGACTACGCCCTAGCATAGAGGATCAAAGACGTGAGGATACAAGGTAGCCTCCATTCAGAATGACGCAGTGCACCATGCTTGCCAGCTGATTTCTAGTAAGCTAGTAAGAAAGAACAGACCCACACAGGTCATAGGGTTTTTCATTGACCTTGTAGGAAAATGCATGGAAGGACTACAGATGAACTGGGACAGTTACCTAGTCAATCAGTTAGAATTAGATTGTCACTAAGCTCAGGATCAGGGCTATGAGTTCCATTTTAGCTGGTTGTTGATCCTCATTGCATTTACTGCTTGCGAGATGTCGGAAGCTAAGAACTTCCCTGACATTGACCCATTCAAGACACTAGCTACGAAGTTAACCATGCTCTAGTATTCAAGCGATATGGGGAAACAATGGCAGTCGAACACAATATTCCATACCTACTACCTGTAGCTGAAGAGGGCTATTGATTCTTTCACTCGTATGTTGTCAAATACCCTGGACAGGTTCATACCCCTTATGATGTTCTGCACAGATAGGCATTTTATTTATATTACTGCGTGTGAAGATGAAATTAAAGAAGAGCTTCAGTCCCACTACAATCTCTCAGAGGATGTAACATTCCCCCATCCTTAATCCCATTGGCTAGGAAAATGCTACTGTGCAGAACAACATCATTCTCATACTTAATTAATAACATGCATTTAAATCAAATTAAACACAATTAACTCACAGTAAGCACAAGATTACTCCTAACATAAATAATCCTTGGCATTAAGAATAATTCATATGCACAACAGAATACATGATACATATAAGCATCACAGGCATGCAAAACATAATATTAAGCATAAGATGATACTTATCTTTGAAACCATGGTAATTCCACCAACCACGTGAAGGCCTTCCACGAACCTCCCAGCCTTAGACCACACTGCTCATCACTCTCAACACTAGGTCACCCCTGAGCTGGGACTAAGATCCACCCAAGGCAAGGAATCCTAGTCTATGTTGAGGTTACAGGAAAAACTGCACAGGATAACCGGAAGGATTCTTCACAGGATGCCTTCTTACACCCACTACTAACAAAATCTCATTCCCCACATGCATGTTCTACCCAAGAGTATGCACCTTCACAATAATAGTCCTTTGGTGCTTCACCTCCCTCTCTAGGCCTCGGCAACAGGCCGGATCAGGAATTCTCAGAGCTCTGAAGCTGGTGTTGGACTCTCTCAGGGAGAAAACCACTTCCCATCAGACTCTCTCACCTGGAGGGAGTTACTCACAGGCCTGACAACTTGCTTCTTCTACCACAGACCTGACAACCCGCTTCTTCAACACACCCTTCGACTCAATTCCCACATAGTGAAGATAACCACAAGGCTCCACACAAACATACAATGATCTGCAAGACACACACAGTCACACACTATGCGACCACAACAGTCCACTGGAAACACAGACACGGGCTTCCCAAAACTGGTGACAAACAGATGCTACAGCATATCAAGGCTCAACAATTACTGGACATTCAGTTTTCACCAACCAACAATACAGGACAGACTCACGGCTCAGGTTTCAGGGATGCGTGAGGGTGTACAGAGATCCCACACAGAGACTTAATGGTTTAGGTAAGTATTCCTTAGAACAAGCACTGAAACAGAGGTCGATCCTGAACCCCCGTGAGTTCAGACGGAGGATGGAGAATGGGAGGTCGAACACAGACACGATGGTTTTGACAGAGGGTGTATCGGCTCCTCCAGAAATCAACACAGGCCTTTTTTGGTTTTCCCCTAGTTGTGTGAGGGTATTCTTGCAGAGGTCATACCGGATTTCCAATTCAGACAGTCCACGATAGAATGGAGGAGGAACCCCCATCATGGCTCAACTCAACAGTTTTAACTGCATGCACTTGGGTTGAAACTTGTCACCCATGAAGCTCGTTCCTTCCCATTCGGAATTCACTCGTCCTTCCAAATAACTTAGGATAAGACATCACATTTCACATGGCTTTTGGAATAATATTAAAATATTATTCCCAAGGACTTAAGCCCCTAGGCTCTACACTTAGCCTCTCTTTCCAACCTTCCAGCCCCCCAATCCCTTACCCACTCTGTGGAGGCTTAGTCCCCCATCAAAAATTCATCGTGGTCAGTATTCACGCATCGATATTTATATTTTATTAATGTTCTGCATGATTACATATACAAAAGTAGGCTCCTGGCCTTAACACTTAGGCTCTCCGTCCTAATAACATATAATCCCACCATCTTATATAAACTTGGCTCACCAGCCTATAAAAACATAATTGCAATTCATAATGCAAGCTCTATACTTCATAGACATGATTTATAGCAGGGCTCAGCCTTGGGGACATCACAATCCCCTCTCCTTATTTTGCACTGTCCTCAGTGCAATTTTACACTGCATCTGCAAGCTTTTCAAAATTTCCAAAATGTTGCAGGTACTTTGCCCGCATAACATCTTCATGCTCCCATGTCGCGTCCTCAATATCGTACTAGGTCCACTAGACCTTTACAAGCCCTATAGATCGATTTCAGAGCTGTTTATTTTTCCTGTCCAATATGCGCACAGGATGCACTTGCAGGACACCTTCTTGTTCCGCCTGAATCACATTCCAATCGATCACATGATTATCATATGGTATGTATTTCTTAAGAAATGAAATATGAAACACATTATGTATAGTCATAGATGCAGGTAATGAAAGCATATATGCAACTAGCCCATCCTTTCCAGGATTTCAAATGGCCCACAAAATCTGGCTGCCAACTTGGCGTAACTTCCCAACTTCAGGGAACTCCTGTTAGCTTTCACTTTCAGGAAAACATGATCACCCACTTTGAACTCTCTATGGGTTCTGTTCTTATCAGCATAACTTTTCTTCCTGTCCTGGGAAGCTTTCAAATTCTGCTTAATTTTTATCATTTGGTCCTCCATCTCCTTGAGCAACTCTGGCCCAACTACTTCTCTATCAGCTGGATTATCCCAACTCACTAGAGTATTTCACTTTCTTCCATAAATTTCTTCAAATGGTCTCATCTTCAACGATGCATGATACCCATTGTTGTAGGAAAATTATACCAAGTGCAGGTAGTCTTCCCATCTTGATGGTTTGTCCATCACATACATTCTCACTATGTCTTCTATTACTCTATTCATCCTCTTTGTTTGTCCATCAGACTCAGGATGATAAGTTGTACTAAAGTTCAGATTCATTATGAATCCTTTGAACAATCCTTTCCATAAATTCGAGGTGAATTTCGGGTCTCTGTCAGACACAATCTTTTTAGGAATTCCATGCAATCGTGCCACTTCCGTTATGAAAATATCAACAACATCTGCTGCCTTGTGAGTAGTTTTTAGTGGAATGAAATGGGAAACTTTTGTAAACTTGTCTACCACTACCATGATTGAATCATGGAGCTTGCTTGTTCTGGGCAATCCTGTAATAAAATCAATTGTCACCGCTTCCCACTTCCACTCAGGAATGGGTAAAGGTTACAGCAACCCTGTTGGGTGCCTATGCTCAGCTTTAACGTTCTAGAACTCCATACATATGGAAATGTATTCAACGATCTCTCTCTTCATACCTGGCCAAAAGTAATGGCTCTTGACCACTGTTACTATTTTCTGATATCCAGGGTGCCATTCATAAGGCACATTATGCATATCTTGCAAAATCATCTATTTCAAGCATTGGACATTGGGTACAACAATTGTTTTCTTGTACAACAGTATTCCATCTATTTCTAATTTATAAATTTCCATCTTTTGTGGCATCTTACCCTGCTGTAGCTTGGCTACCAATTCTCTGTACTACAGATGTACATTTGTAGACTCCAGAATTATGCTTTTAATATAAGTCCTATACATGCTAATGGATGTAGCATGTAATTCCTGCACCCTCCTACTGAGTGCATCAACGACTTTATTCTCCTTTCCTTTGATATGCTTGATCTCAAAGTCGTACTCACACAGAAATTCCAGCCACCTACCTTGTCTAGCGCTGAAGGTTGGCTGATCAAACAAATATTTCAAACCATTGGGGTCTGTTCTCAATTCAGATCTCCTTCCCATGAGGTAATGTCTCCATTTCCTCAGAGCGTGAACAATTGCTGCCAACTCCAAATCATGAGTGGCATAATTCTTTTCATGCTGTTTTAGCTTCCTGGACTCATAACAGATTACAAATCCATTATGACTGAGAAATCCTCCCAACTTTTCTTTACATGCATCTATGCACACCATGAAATCCACATTTGGATCTGCAATCATCAAGATTGGAGCACCGGTTAACAGCTGCTTCAATCGCTGGAAACATTTCTCACACTCTTCAGTCCAGTGAAACTTTTTCTCCTTCCTTTGCAGGGAAATGATAGGGTGAGCTATTTTTGAGAACCCTGCGATAAACCTTCTATAATAACCCACTAGACCCATAAAGGATCTAACTTCTGCCACATTTCTTGGTGCTGACCATTCTCTGATGGCCTCAACCTTCTCAGGATCCATGACGATCCCTTCTTCTGAAATAATGTGCCCCAAGTAATGGATCTGCCTTTGATAAAATGAGCATTTGCTCAACTTGGCATACAAATGGTGTTCTCTCAACACTTGCAGTGCCATCCTCAGGTGTTGTTCATGCTCTTCCTCTGACTTGGAATACACAAAAATGTCATATAGGAACACTATGACAAATTTGTCTTGATATTCCCTGAATACACCATTCATCAAGCACGTAAAAACAACAGGTGCATTCGACAACCCAAACGGTACCACCGTGAACTCGTAATGACCATACCTTGTTCTAAAGGCAGTCTTGCTGATGTCTTCATCCTTTATTCTTACCTGATGATATCCCGATATGAGATCTATCTTCGAAAATATTTTCGCATCTTTTCAACTGATCGAAAAGATCGTCGATCCTCGGCAGAGGATACTTGTTCTTGACAGTTACTTTGTTCAACTGTCTGAAATCAAAGCACAACCTCAACATCCTGTCCTTCTTCTTCACAAATAGGACCGGGGCACCCCAAGGTGACATGCTTGGGTGAATGCACCCCTTCTTTAGAAGCTCTTCAAGCTACAATTGCAAATCTTTCAGCTCTGGCGTACTCATTCTATAAGGAACTTTCGACACTGGAGCTGCTCCAGGCATCAAATTTATAGAGAAATCGATATCTCTCTTCGAAGGTAGTCCAGGTAATTCCTGGAATACATCTTAAAACTCTTTAAGTACCTCTTGATCCTCAATACTTGACACCTTAACCTTAGGTGTTTCCCCCACATGGGCTGCAAATAATTGATACCCTTTTCTGTAGCACTTCTTTAGCCGCATTGCTGATATTTCTTTAACAACCACAGATCTGGGAATTCCTTGGACTATTTCCCGATTCCCCTCCTCATCCAGGAATGTAAATTCCTTGTTACAACAGTCCAGGAGGGCATGGTGCTGGTCCAACCAATCCATTCCAATTAAACAGTCATAAGATCCTAACGGTAGAATATTCAATTCAGCCTTCGTGCTCAATCCCTTCATGTCCACCAGACAAGACTTAACCAACTCAGTGACTTTCCTCTTGGTTCTTGTAGCCAACTGCACTAAGAAAGACTTTTCATGTTTGCTTCTTGATAAATGAAAACTTTCCACCACCCTAGGATCTAAATAATTATGCCTAGCTCCTGAATCAATTAAAATAATAAATGGTTTGTTGTTAATCATACCTTCCACTTCAATCACATGCGACTGAAATTCAGCTTGCTTGTTGTCCAAGGCCATATAGATCCATGGCATTCTACTGCCCATTTCCACCATTGTTTTAGCTTGTTGAACATTATGGACAACACTTGCTTTGCCATTTTTATGGGAACAATCTCTGTACTTGTGGTTCTCTTTATAGCCCCAACACTGAATGGGTGTCTGTCTCAGCCTTTTTTCTCCCACGTCATCCATTCTTGACTCTCTAAACGATGGATGTCCTTGAGGACTATTTCTAAAAAAGGGGGGTTTGTTTCCCTTCTGCCTCTGTTCTTTCTTAAACTTCTTCTGGTCCTCCCAAGCCTTCCAAAAGGTAGGCTTTTCTCTTTGTTGTTCATATAAGCATTTCTCTCTTCTTATTGTTTCTTCCATAGTCTTAGGATCATCATTCTGAATCTTGTCACCAATGGGAGGTGGCAGTCCACTCAGATACCTCTGAATCTTGACAGCCTCATCTTTGATGAATGGAACATACTTCAGTAATTAAAAAAAAATTCGTTCATACTCATCAATGGTCATGTTGCCAAGCTTGAGTTCGAAGAACTCCTTCATCTTTCTGTCATAGTATCTTTTGGTCAGGTATTTCCTCTCGAAATATCCCTTGAATTCCTTCCATCTGATATCTTTCTCTCTAACGTGCTTCACCTGCACAAGCTGATCCCACCACATGTATGCTTTTCCTTTTAGTTGATACATCGCAATCCTTCCTTCTGCATGAGAGGAATAATTCTGAAGTTGGAAATATTTCCTCATGCCAAGCAACCATGTTTTGGCATCTTCCTCCTTCTTATGTTCTCCATCGAACATTGGAGGCTTGATCTTGTTCATTTCCCCTTTCAGATCATTCATCCCAGATCTCTTGTGCTTTCTGGTAGGAGATGGTCTTGAACTACTGTGTGCTTCCCTATTGGAATGCTTTGGGGAGCGAAGACGATGTCTTCTGACACTCCTCAATCTTATTTTTCTCTTAGGGGTCCTGCGACTCCCTATTTTTCTTGTGTCACACTCCTTTTCCAATTTCATTTCTATTCTTTCCAGGATCTTCAACATCCTTAAGTTGAATTCACCCTACTGATCACTGACCTGCGTGAGCTTTCGACTATCGGCTCAATGAGCCTGGGCATCTTTCTGTAATATTCCAATGATTTTCATCACATGACCTTCCTTATCCAATTCTCTTTCATGCCCATTGGAGTTCGATCCTTTGACTCCCAAGTTGACATCCCTTCCTTATCTTTCGTTCTCTGAATTGGAGGCAATCAACACCTCTTCCATTTCTATACTAGGCATCAATTCACGACTGTCCTGACACTGGTTTTTCTCTGCACACACAACGTGCAATCAACCAAAGTTTGTCAGGCCTTAAAACCTTAATAAAACTACAACATTCATAAACCAACGCGAAAAATAAAAAATGTTTTGATTCCACGAATTTTCTGAGCTCAGTTCGGCTCTATAATTTTCGGGTGATAGCTCCCTCGTCACTAGCGCCTGCTACATACAATCGTAGGATAGGCTAAACACTTTCCCTACTTGCAACTCGTGACTTCATGAGTTGGAGTGTTGAGCCCTCGTGCTCCTCCTTTGCGAAACCCCGAAGCATGATAAGTCAGCGATGGGTTGACCCCTTCCAAGGTGACACGTGTATGCCACCTATTGCCTACTTCCACCTCTTCTGTGCACTCTATTTTTGTGCCACCTGTCAACCATGCGGTTCCCACCTAACATATGTGACACGTGTTCGCATGCGCCCTCAACACTCAACACTTCCCGACTTCTACAGTCGAAAATAAATCCTTTCCACCCCAAACCCCCGATACGCGATACCACGCAGAGGTTCTGATCCAATGGTTCGCCTTGGCTTGGATCCAATGGTTTGGATCTCCTTCCCTGCTCCTCGCGACTTGGGACTTTGTGAAACCAAGAATTTGGTCTTGCCTCCAAACTCACGAACCCTGAATTCGTGAAATGATCTAGATCTCTCCCACCTATCCTCCAAAATGGACGGTCCTGAAACTTTTAGGACTTGACGAGTCCTCTTCCTTCTGCTGTTATGAGGTTTAAACCTCATGCACCTTTTCTAGATCTGACAGGTCACAAAAACTCGACACTTCTCCCTCGAAGTTTCTATCGTCCGTTCTACCCTTCTGTGCAACTTTCTACCCTTCTGTGCAGCTTCACAGGGTTTAAACCCCTCGCACCTTCTCTCGGATCCGACGACTATCGGTCCTTGGTGCAAGATCTGGTGGTCCAGATCCTTTCGGTAAAAATCTACTACAGTTGTGACCCAATATTGAATTCACATTTCGTGAATTCTCACGAACTCACCCTTAGACCATTTCAAGTCACGAGTCAGTGAAAGGCTGATCGCTCTCCATGCATCCTTTCCGATGGATGGTCCTGATGAATTCAGGATTTTACGTATCGCGATTTCCACACCCCTGTGCAACTCCAAAGGGTTTTAACCTTGTGCATGTTCTCGATATTTGATGGCTGTGAGGGTTCTCCTTTCCTCCTGAATAGATTCTATGGCTCCAACACTTATGGTGTGGAGTTCTCTCTCTCCCTGTGGCCATATACCACACCGGAGGAAGTTTTATAATACCACTACACCTCCTGAGCTTTGTAACATAGACAAGTAGTCTGTTGACACTCATAAACATTCTGAGGTCTGAAATTAGTCCTCCAGACACAATTTCTTCTCAAAACCTCGGTCCAAAGACTGCTTATCCGGCCTGTCCAGGCTCAGAGTTGAAACTTGGCTCTGATACCATACTGTAACATTCCCCCAACCTTAATCCCACTTGTCAAGAAAACGCTACTATGCAGAACAACATCATTCTCATACTTAATTAATAACTTAATTAATAACATGCATTTAAATCAAATTAAACTCAACTAACTCAGAGTAAGAACAAGATTACTGCTAACATAAATAATCCCTGGCATTAACAATAATTCCTATGCACAACATAATACATGATACATATAAGCATCAAAAGCATGCAAAACATAATATTAATCATAAGATGACACTTATCTTTGAAACCGTGGTAATTACACCAATCATGTGCAGGCCTTCCACGAACCTCCCAACCTTAAACCATGTTGCTCATCACTCTCAGAAGTGGGTCACCCCCGACCTGGGACTAAGCTCCACCCAAGGAAAGGAATCCTAGTCTAGGCTGAGGATACAGGAAAAAATGCACAGGATAACCAGAAGCATTCTTCCCAAGATGCCTTCTTACGCCCACTACCAACAAAATCTCATTCCCCACATGCATGTTCTGCCCGGGAGTATACACCTTCACAAGCATAGTCCATCGGTGCTTCACCTCCCTCTCTGGGCCTCAACAATAGCCCGGATCAGGAATTATTAGAGCTCTAAAGCTGGTGATAGACTCTCTCTGGGAGAAAACCACTTCCCAGCAGAGTATCTCACCTGAAGGAAGTTACTCACAGGCCTGACAACCTGCTTCTTCTACCACGAGCCTGACAACCCACTTTTCCAGCACACCCTTCGACTTAATTCCCGTATGGTGAGGATAACCACGAGGCTCCACATGGACATACAATGATCCGCAAGCCACACGTAGTCAAGCACTGCATGACCACAACAGTCCACTGGAAACACAGACATGAGCTTCCCAAAACTGGCGACAAACATATGCTACAACATATCAAGGCTCAGCAATTACGGGACATTCAATTTTCTGCAACCAACAATATAGGATAGAATCATGGCTCAGGTTTTGGGGATGTGTGAGGGTGTACAGAGATCCCACACAGAGACTTAATGGTTCAGGTAAGGATTCCCTAGAACAAGCACCGAAACAGAGGTCAATCCTACACCCCCGCGAGTTCAGACGGAGGATGGAGAATGGGAGGTCGAACACAGACTCGACGATTTTGACAGAGGGTGTATCGGCTACTCTAGAAATCAATACAGGCCTTTTTCATTTTTCCCTGAGTTGCATGAGGGTATTCTTGCAGAGGTCATACCGGATTTCTGGTTCAGACAGTCCACGGTAGAATGGAGGAGGAACCCCCATCATGGCTCAACTCAACAGTTTTAATTGCATGCGTCTGGGTTGACACTTGTCACCCATGAAGCTCGTTCCTTCCCATTTGGAAGTCACTCATCCTTCCAAAGAACTTAGGATAAAACATCAAATTTCACATGGACTTTGGAATAATATTAAAATATTATTCCCAAGGACTTAAGCCCCTAGGCTCTACACTTAGCCTCTCTTTCCAACCTTCCATCCCCCCAATCCCTTACCCACTCTCTGGAAGCTTAGTCCCCCATCACTCATTCATCATGGTCGGTCTACACGCAGCGGTGTTTATATTTTATTAATGTTCTGCATGATTACATATACAAAAGAAGGCTCCTGGCCTTAATACTTAGCCTCTCTGACCTAATAACACATAAGCCCACCATCTTATATAAACCTTTCTCACTAGCCTATAAAAACATAATTACAATTCATAATGTAATATCTATACTTCATAGACATTATTTACAATAGGGCTCAGCCTTGGGGACATTACAATCCCCTCCCCTTATTTTGCACTGTCCTTAGTGCAATTTTACACTGCATCTGCAAACTTTTCAAAATTTCCAAAAAGATCTGGGTACTCTGCCCGCATAACATCTTCATGCTCCCATGTCACATCCTTAGGACCGTAGTAGGTCCATTGGACCTTTACAAGCCCTATAGATCGATTTCAGAGCTGTTTGTTTTTCCTGTCCAATATGCACACAGGATGCACTTGCAGGACACCTTCTTGTTCCACCTGAATCACATTCCAACCGATAACATGATTAGCATATGGTATGTATTTCTTAAGCAATGAAATATGAAACACATTATGTATAGTCATAGATGCAGGTAATGCAAGCATATATGCAACTAGCCCAATCCTTTCCAAGATTTCAAATGGCCCACAAAATTTGGCTGCCAACTTGGCACAACTTCCCAGCTTCAGGGAACTCCTGTTAGCTTTCACTTTCAGGAAAACATGATCACCCACTTTGAACTCTCTATGGGTTCTGTTCTTTTCAGCATAACTTTTCTTCCTGTCCTAGGCGACTTTCAAATTCTTCTTAATTTTTATCATTTGGTCCTCCATCTCTTTGAGCAACTCTAGCCCAACTATTGCTCTATCAGCTAGATTATCCTAGCTCATTGGAGTATTGCACTTTCTTCCATAACGTGATTCAAATGGGCTCATCTTCAACGATGTATGATACACATTGTTGTAGGCGAATTCTACCAAGTGCAGGTAGTCTTCCCATATTGATGGTTTGTCCATCACATACATTCTCAGTATGTCTTCTATTACTCTGTACACCCTCTTTGTGTGTCCATCAGACTCAGGATGATAAGATGTACTAAAGTTCATATTCGTTCTGAATCCTTTGAACAATCCTTTCTAGAAATTCAAGGTGAATTTCAAGTCTCTGTCAGACACAACCGTTTTAGGAATTCCATGCAATCGTGTCATTTCCTTTTCAAAAATATCAGCAATGTCTGCTGCGTTGGGAGTAGTTTTTAGTGGAATAAAATGGGCATCTTTTGTAAGCTTGTCCACCACTACCATGATCGAATCATGAAGCTTTCTTGTTCTGGGAAATCCTATAATAAAATACATTGTCACCACTTCCCACTTCCCCTCAGGAATGGGTAAAGGTTGCAGCAACCCTGCTGGGTGCCTATGCTCAGCTTTAACTTTCTGGCACTCCATACATCTGGCGATGTATTCAACGATCTCTCTCTTCATACCCGACCAAAAGTAATGGCTCTTGACCGTTGTTACTGTTTTCTGATATCCAAGGTGCCCTTCATAAGGCACATTATTCATCTCTTTCAAAATCATCTGTTTCAAGCACTAGACATTGGGTACAACAATTATGTTCTTGTACACCAGTATTCCATCTATTTCCAATTTATAAATTTCCATATTCTATGGCATCTTACCCTGGTGTAGCTTGGCTACCAATTCTCTGTACTGCAGATCTACATTTGCAGCCTCCAGAATTATGCTTTTAATATCATTCCAATACATGCTAATGGATGTAGCATGTAATTCATGCACCCTACTGCTGAGTGCATTAACCACTTTATTCTCCTTTCCTTTGATATGCTTGATCTCAAAGTCGTACTCACACAAAAATTCCAGCCACCTACTTTGTCTAGCGCTTAAGGTTGGAGGATCAAACAAATATTTCAGATCGTGGGGGTCTGTTCTCAATTCACATCTCCTTCCCATGAGGTAATGTCTCCATTTCCTCAGAGCGTGAATGATTTATGTCAACTCCAAATGAGTGGCATAATTATTTTCCTGCACTTTCAGCTTCCTGGAATCATAATATATTACAAATCCATTCTAATTGAGAACTCCTCCCAACCCTTCTTTACACGCATCCATGCACACCACGAAATCCAAATTTGGATCTGCAATCCTCAATATTGTAGCGCTTATTAACAAATGCTTCAATCGTTGGAAACGTTTCTCACACTCTTCAGTCCAATGAAACTTTTTCTCCTTCCTTTGCAGGGAAATGATAGGGAGAGCTATCTTTGAGAACCCTGTGATAAACCTTCCGTAATAGCCCACTAGACCCATAAAGAATCTAGCTTCCACCACATTCCTTAGCACTGACCATTCTATGATGGCCTCAACCTTCTCAGGATCCATGACGATCCCTTCGTCTAAAATAATGTGCCCCAAGTAATGGATCTGCCTTTCATAAAACGAACATTTTCTCAACTTGGCATATAGCTGGTGTTCTCTCAACACTTGTAGCACCATCCTCAGGTGTTGTTCATGCTCTTCCTCTGACTTGGAATACACCAAAATGTCATATAGGAAGACTATGAAAAACTTGTCTAGATAGTCCCTGAATACACCATTCACCAAGCACATAAAAACAACAGGTGCGTTCGACAGCCCAAACGATACCACTGTGAAATCATAATGACCATACCTTGTTGTAAAGGCAGTCTTGCTAATTTCTTCATCCTTTATTCTTACCTAGTGATATCCCAATCTAAGATCTATATTTGAAAATATTTTTGCACCTTTCACCTGATCGAAGAGATCATCGATCCTCAACAGAGGATACTTGTTCTTGACAGTTACTTTGTTCAACTATCTGAAATCAATGCATAGCCTCAACGTCCTGTCCTTCTTCTTCACGAACTGGACTGGGGAACCCCAAGGTGACATGCTTGGGTGAATGTACCCCTTCTTTAGAAGTTCTTCAAGCTACAATTTCAACTCTTTAAGCTCTGGAGTACTCATTCTATAAGGAACTTTCGACACTGGAGCTGCTCCAGGCATAAAATTTATAGAGAAATCGATATCTCTCTTCGGAGGTAGTCCAGGTACTTCCTGGAATACATCTTCAAACTCTTTAAGTACTTCCTGATCCTCAATACTTGACACCTTAACCTTAGGCGTTTCAACCACATGGGCTGCAAATAATTGACAACCTTTTATGTAGCACTTCTTCAGCTACATTGCTGAGATTTCTCTAACAACCACAGCTCTGGGAATTCCTTGGACTGTTTTCCGATTCCCCTCCTCATCCATTCATGTAAATTCCTTGTTATGACAGTCTAGGAGGGCATGGTGCTGGTCCAACCAGTCCATCCCAATTAAACAGTCATAAGAGCCTAATGGCAGAATATTCAATTCAATCTTTGTGCTCAATCCCTTCATGTCCACCAGAAAGGACTTAACCAACTCAGTGACTTTCCTCTTGGTTCCTGTAGCCAGTTGCACTAACCAAGACTTTTCATGTTTGCTTCTTGATAAATGAAAACTTTCAACCACCCTAGGATCTATATAACTATGGCTAGCCCCTGAATCAATTAAAATAATAAATGGTTGGTTGTTAATCATACCTTCCACTTCAATCATGTGCGACTGAAATTCAGCTTGCTTGTTGTCCAGGGCCACATAGATCCTTGGCATTTTACTGCCCATGTCCTCCACTATTTCAACTTGTTGAACATTATGGACAACTCTTGCTTTGCCATTTTTTTGGGGACAATCTCTGTACTTGTGGTTCTCTTTACAAACCCAACACTGAATGGGTGTCTGTCTCAACCATTTTTCTCCCACTTCACCCATTCTCGGCTCTCTAAACGATGGATGTCCTTGAGGACTATTTCTGAAAAAGAGGGGCTTGTTTCCATTCTTCCTCTATTCTTTCTTAAACTTTTTCTGGTCCTCCCAAGCCTTCCAAAAGGTAGGCATTTCTCTTTGCTGTTCATATAAGAATTTCGCTCTTCTTATTGTTTCTTCAATAGTCTTATTATCATCATAACGAATCTTGTCACCAATGGGAGGTGGTAGTCCACTCAGATACCTCTGAATCTTGACAACCTCATCTTTGATGAATGGAACATACTTCAGTAATTCCAAAAACTTTCGTTCATACTCATCAATGGTCATGCTTCCCATCTTGAGTTTGAAGAACTCCTTCATCTTTCTATCATAGTATCTTTTAGTCAGGTATTTCCTCTCGAAATATCCCTTGAATTCCTTCCATGTGATATCTTTCTCTCTAACGTGTTGCACCTGCACAAGATGATCCCACCACATGGATGCTTTTCCTTTTAGTTGATACATTGTAATCCTTCCTTCTGCATGAGAGGAATAATTCTACAATTGGAAATATTTCCTCATGCCAAGCAACCATGTTTCATCATCTTCCTCCTTCTTATGTTCTCCATCGAACGTTGGAGGCTTGATCTTGATCATTTCCCCTTTCAATTCATCCATCCCAGATCTCGTATGCTTTCTGGTAGGAGATGGGATTGAACTACTGTGTGCTTCCCTATTGGAATGCTTTGGGGAGCGCCAATGATGTCTGTTGACACTGCTCGATCTTCGTTTTCTCTCAGGCATCCTGTGACTCCCTTTTTTTCTTGTGTCACACTCCTTTTCCAATTTCGTTTCTATTATTTCCAGGATCTTCAACATCCTTAAGTTGAATTCACCCTGTTGATCCCTAACCCTCATGAGCTTTCAACTATCGGCTCGGTGAATCTGGGCATCTTTCTGCAATCTTTCAATGATTTTCATCACATGCCCTTCCTTATCCAATTCTCTTCCGTGCCCATTGGAGTTCTATCCTTCGACTCCCAAGTTGACATCCCTTACTTCTCTTACGTTCTCAGAATTGGAGGCAATCAACACCTCTTCCATTTCTATACTCGGTGTCGATTCATGGTTGTCCTGACACTTGTTGAACTCTGCACACACAACGTGCAGTCAACCGAAGTTCGTCAGGCCTTAAAACCTTAATAAAACTACAACATTCATAAACCAACGTGAATAAGAAAAAATGTTTCAATTCCACGAATTTTCTAAGCTCTTTTCGGCTCTGTAATTTTCGGGTGATAGCTCCCTCCTCACTAGTGCCTACTACATATAAATGTAGGCTAGGCAAAACACTATCCCTACTCGCAACTTACGACTCCATGAGTTGGAGTGTTGAGACCTCATTCTCCTCCTTTGCGAAACCCCGAAGCACGATAAGTCAGCGATGGGTTGACTGCTTCCAAGGTGACACGTGTACGCCACCTGTTGCCTACTTCCATCTCTTTTGTGCACTCTATGTTTGTGCCACCTATCAACCATGCAGTCCCCACCTAACGGATGTGACACATGTTTGCACGAGCCCTCGACGCTCAACACTTCGTGACTTCTGGAGTCGAAAATAAATATTTTCCACCCCAAACCCCTGATACGCGATACCACGCGAATGTTCTGATCCAACGGTTCTCCCATGGCTTGGATCCAATGGTATTTATCTCCTTCCCTAGTCCTCGTGACTTGGGACTTCACGAAACCAAGAATTTGGTCTGCCCTCCAAACTCCCGAACCCCAAATTCGCGAAATTATCCAGATCTCTACCACCTATCCTCCAAAATGGATGGTCCTAAAACTTTTGGGATTTGACGAGTCCTCTTCCTTCTGTTGTTACGAGGTTTAAACCTCGTGCACATTTTCTTGATCCGATGGCTCACGACAACTCGAAACTTCTCCCTTGAAGTTTCTGCCATCCGTTCTACCCTTCTGTGCAGCTTCCCAGGGATTACACCCCTCGCACCTTCTCTTGGATCCGAGGGATATCAGTCCTTGGTGCTAGATATGACGGTCCAGATCCTTTCGGTAAAAATATGCTACGGTTGTGATCTAATCATGAATTCACGTTTCGTGAATTCTCACGAACTCACCCTTAGCCCATTTGAAGTCACGAGTCAGCGAAAGGCTGATCGCTCTCCACGCGTCCTTTCCGATGGACGGTCCCGA
Organism: Picea engelmannii; assembly: GCA_009831015.1. NCBI lineage: Eukaryota > Viridiplantae > Streptophyta > Pinopsida > Pinales > Pinaceae > Picea > Picea engelmannii. The sequence continues at coordinate 19,234 of WSFP011407203.1, forward strand.
CGAATTTGGGATTTCATGTATTGCGATTTCCACACTCCTGTGCAACTCCAAAGGGTTTTAACCTTGTGCACGTTCTCCAGATTTGATGGCTGTGACGGTTCTCCTTTCCTCCCAAATCGATTCTATGGCTCCAACACTTCTGTTGTGGAGTTCTCTCTCTCCCTGTGGCCATATACCACACCGGATGCAGTTTTATAATACTGCTACATGTATTGAGCTTTGTAACATGGTCAAGTAGTCTTTTGACACTCATAAACATTCTGAGGTCTGAAATTAGTCCTCCAGACACAATTTCTTCTCAAAACCTCGGTCCAAAGACCGCTTATCCGGCCCATCTAGGCTTAGCATTGAAACTTGGCTCTGATACCATACTGTAATGTTCCCCTGGCCTTAATCCCACTGGCCGGGCAAACGCTACTGTGCAGAACAACATCATTCTCATACTTAATTAATAACATGCATTTAAATCAAATTAGACACAATTAACTTAGAGTAAGCACAAGATTATTGCTAACATAAATAATCCCTGGCATTAACAATAATTCATATGCACAATGGAATACATGATACATATAAGCATCACAGGCATGCAAAACATAATATTAAGCATAAGATGATACTTATCTTTGAAACCGTGGTAATTCCACCAACCACATGTAGGCCTTCCACGAACCTCCCAGCCTTAGACCACACTGCTAATCACTCTCAGCAGTGGTTCACCCCCGAGCTGGGACTAAGCACCACCCAAGGCAAGGAATCCTAGTCTAGGTTGAGGTTACAGGAAAAACTGCACAGGATAACCAGAAGGATTCTTCCCAGGATTCCTTCTTACACCCACTACTAATAGACTCCCAGTCCCCACATGCCGGTTCCACCCGGGAGTATTCACCTTCACAAGCACAGTCCATCAGTGCTTCACCTCCCTCTCTGGGCCTCGACAACAACATGGATCAAGAATTCTCAGAGCTCTAAAGCTGGTGTTGGACTCTCTCTGGGAGAAAACCACTTCCCAGTAGAGTCTCTCACTTAAAGGGAGTTACTCATAGGCCTGACAACCTGCTTCTTCTACCATGGGCCTGACATCCCACTTTTTCAGCACACCCTTCGACTCAATTCCTGCACTGTGAGGATAACCAAAAGGCTCCACACGAACATACAATGATCCGCAAGACACACACAGTCAAGCAATGCACGACCACAACAATCCACTAGAAACACAGACATGGGCTTCCCAAAACTGGTGACAAACAAATGCTATAGCATATCAAGGCTCAGCAATTATGGGACATTCAGTTTTCCCCAACCAACAATACAGGACAGACCCACGGCTTAGGTTTTGAGGATGCGTGAGGGTGTACATAGATCCCACACAGAGACTTAAGGGTTCAGGTAAGGATTCCCTAGAACAAGCACCGAAACAGAGGTCAATCCTGGACCCCCACCCATTCAGACGAAGGATGGAGAATGGGAGGTTGAACACAGACTCGACGATTTTGACAGAGGATGTATCGGCTCCTCTAGAAATCAACACAAGCCTTTTTTAGTTTTCCCCGAGTTGCGTGAGGGTATTCTTGCAGAGGTGATATTGGATTTTCAGTTCAGACAGACCATGGTAGAATGGAGGAGGAACCTCCATCATGGTTCAACTCAATAGTTTTAACTGCATGCGCCTGGGTTGACACTTGTCACCCATGAAGCTCGTTCCTTCCCATTTGGAAGTCACTCATCCTTCCAAATAAATTAGGATAAAACATCACATTTCAGATGGATTTTGGAATAATATTAAGATATTATTCCCAAGTACTTAAGCCCCTAGGCTCTACACTTAGCCTCTCTTTCCAACCTTCCATCCCCCCAATCCCTTACCCACTGTGTGGAATCTTAGTTCCCCATCACTCATTCATCGTGGTCGGTTTGCACGCAGTGGTGTTTATATTTTATTAATGTTCTTCATGATTACATATACAAAAGTAGGCTCCCGGCCTTAACGCTTAGGCTCTCCGGCCTAATAACACATAAGCCCACCATCTTATATAAACTTGGCTCACCAACGTATAAAAACATGATTACAATTCATAATGCAAGCTCTATACTTCATAGACATGATTTACAACAGGGCTCGGCCTTGGGGACATTACAATCCCTCCCCTTATTTTGCACTGTCCTCAGTGCAATTTTACACTGCATCTGCAAGCTTTTCAAAATTTCCAAAAAGATGCGGGTACTCTACCCACATAACATCTTCATGCTCACATTTCATGTCCTCAGGACCATACCAGGTCCACTGGACCTTTACAAGCCCGATATCTCGATTTCAGAGTTGTTTGTTTTTCCTGTCCAATATGCACACAGGATGCACTTGTAGGACAACTTCTTGTTCCACCTGAATCACATTCCAATCGATAACATGATTAGCATCTAGTATGTATTTCTTAAGCAATGAAATATGAAACACATTATCTATAGTCATAGATGCAGGTAATGCAAGCATATATGCAACTGGCTCAATCCTTTTCAGTATTTCAAATGGCCCACAAAATCTGGCTGCCAACTTGGCGCAACTTCCCAACTTCAGGAAACTCCTGTTATCTTTCACTTTCAGGAAAACATGATCACCCACTTTGAACTCTTTGTGGGTTCTGTTCTTATCAACATAACTTTTCTTCTTATCTTGGGCAACTTTCAAATTATGCTTAATGTTTATCATTTGGTCCTTCTTCTCCTTGAGCAACTCTGGCCCAACTACTGCTCCATCAGCTAGATTATCCCAGCTCACTAGGGTATTGCACTTTCTTCCATAAAGTGCTTCAAATGGTCTCATCTTCAACGATGCATGATACCCATTGTTGTAGGTGAATTCTACCAAGTGCAGGTAGTATTCCCATCTTGATGGTTTTTCCATCACATACATTCTCAGTATGTCTTCTATTACTCTGTTTACCCTCTTTGTCTGTCCATTAAACTTAGGATGATAAGTTGTACTAAAGTTTAGATTCATTCCAACTCCTTTGAACAATCCTTTCCAGAAATTCGAGGTTAATTTCGGGTCTCTGTCAGACCCAATTGCTTTAGGAATTCCATGCAATTGTTCCACTTCCTTTACGAAAATATCAACAACATCTGCTGCCTTGTGAGTAGTTTTCAATGGAATAAAATGGGCAGCTTTTGTAAGCTTGTCCACCACTACCATGATCGAATCATGCAACTTTCTTGTTCTGGGAAATCCTATAATAAAATCCATTGTCACCACTTCCCACTTCCACTCAGGAATGGGTAAAGGTTGCAGCAACCCTGCTGGGTGACTATGCTTAGCTTTAACTTTCTGGCACTCCATACATCTGGCGATGTATTCAACGATCTCTCTCTTCATACCCGGCCAAAAGTAATGGCTCTTGATCGTTGTTACTGTTTTCTGATATCTAGGATGCCCTTCATAAGGCACATTATGCATATCTTGGAAAATCATTTGTTTCAAGCATTGGACATTGGGTACAACAATTATGTTCTTGTACAACAGTATTCCATCTGTTTCCAATTTATAAATTTCCATCTTCTGTGGCATCTTACCCTGCTGTAGCTTGGCTACCAATTCTTTGTACTGCAGATCTACATTTGGAGACTCCATAATTCTTCTTTTAATATTAGTTCGATACATGTTAATGGCTGTAGCATGTAATTCATGCACCCTCCTGTTGAGTGCATCAACCACTTTATTCTCCTTTACTTTGATATGCTTGATCTCAAAGTCGTACTCACACAGAAATTCCAGCCACCTACTTTGTCTAGCGCTTAAGGTTGGCTGATCAAACAAATATTTCAGACTGTTGGGGTCTGTTCTCAATTCAAATATCCTTCCCATGAGGTAATGTCTCCATTTCCTTAGAGCAGGAACGATTGCTGCCAACTCCAAATCATGAGTGGCATAATTCTTTTCCTTCTCTTTCAGCTTCCTGGACTCATAACAGATTACAAATCCATTATGACTGAGAACTCCTCCCAACCCTTCTTTACATGCATCTGTGCACACCATGAAATCCACATTTGGATCTGCAATCCTCAAGATTGGAGCGTTGGTTAACAACTGCTTCAATCACTGGAAACTTTTCTCACACTCTTCAGTCCAGTGAAACTTTTTCTCCTTCCTTTGCGAGGAAATGATAGGGTGAGCTATCTTTGAGAACCCTGTGATAAACCTTCTGTAAAATCCCGCTAGACCCATAAAGGATCTAACTTCCACCACATTCCTTGGTGCTGACCATTCTCTGATGGCCTCAACCTTCTCAGGATCCACGACAATCCCTTCTTCTGAAATAATGTGCCCCAAGTAATGGATCTTCCTTTGATAAAATGAGCATTTGCTCAACTTGGCATATAGCTGGTGTTCTCTCAACACTTGCAACACCATCCTCAGGTGTTTTTCATGCTCTTCCTATGACTTGGAATACACCAAAATGTCATCCAGGAAGACTATGACAAACTTGTCTAGATAGTCCCTGAATACACCATTCATCAAGCACATAAAAACAACAGGTGCGTTCGACAGCCCAAATGGTACCACTGTGAACTCGTAATGACCATACCTTGTTCTAAAGGCGGTCTTGTTGATGTCTTCATCCTTTATTCTTACCTGGTCATATCTCAATCTGAGATCTTTCTTTGAAAACATTCTTACCTTTCAACTGATCGAAAAGATCATCGATCCTCGGAAGAGGATACTTGTTCTTGACAGTTACTTTGTTCAACTGTCTGAAATCAATGCACAACCTCAACGTCTTGTCCTTCTTCTTCATGAAAATGACTGGGGCCCCCAAGGTGACATGCTTGGGTGAATGTACCCCTTCTTTAGAATCTCTTCAAGCTACAATTCCAACTCTTTCATCTCTTGCGTACTCATTCTATAAGGAATTTTCGACACTGGAGCTGCTCCAAGCATAAAATTTATAGAGAAATCGATATCTCTCTTCGGAGGTAGTCCAGGTACTTCCTGGAATGCATCTTCAAAATTTTTAAGTACCTCATGATACTCAATACTTGACACCTTAACCTTAGGCATTTCCTCCACATGGGCTACAAATAATTGACAACCTTTTCTGTAGCACTTCTTCAGCTACATTGCTGAGATTTATCTAACAACCATAGCTTTGGGAATTCCTTGGATTGTTTTCCAATTCCCCTCCTCATCCAGGCATGTAAATTCCTTGTTACGACTGTCCAGGAGGGAATGGTGCTGGTCCAACCAGTCCATCCCAATTAAATAGTCATAAGAGCCTAATGGCAGAATATTCAATTCAGACTTCGTGCTCAATCCCTTCATGTCCACCAGACATGACTTAACCAACTCAGTGACATTCCTCTTGGTTCCTGTAGCCAACTACACTAACCAAGACTTTTTATTCTTGCTTCTTGATAAATGAAAACTTTCCACCACCCTAGGATCTACATAACTATGGCTAGCCCCTGAATAAATTAAAATAATAAAAGTTTGGTTGTTAATCATACCTTCCACTTCAATCATGTGCGACTAAAATTCAGCTTGCTTGTTGTCCAAGGCTGCATAGATTCTTGGCATTCTACTGCCCATGTCCTCCACTATTTCATCTTGTTTAACATTATGGAAAGCTCTTGCTTTGCCATTTTTTTCGGGACAATCTCTGTACTTGTGGTTCTCTTTACAACCCCAACACTGAATGGGCGTCTGTATCAGCCTTTTTTCTCCCACTTCAACCATTCTCGGCTCTCTAAACGATGGATGTCCTTGAGGACTATTTCTAAAAAATGGGGGTTTGTTTCCCTTCTGCCTCTGTTCTTTCTTAAACTTCTTATGGTCCTCCCAAGCCTTCCAAAAGGTAGGCATTTCTCTTTGTTGTTCATATAAGCATTTCTCTCTTCTTATTGTTTCTTCCATAGTCTTAGAATCATCATACTGAATCTTGTCACCAATGGGAGGTGGCAGTCCACTTAGATACCTCTGAATCTTGACAGCCTCATCTTTGATGAATGTAACATACTTCAATAATTCCAAAAACATTTGTTCATACTCATCAATGGTCA
>ML859751.1:0-16900 GCA_009831015.1 Picea engelmannii
GATTCACTTCAACAACTATCATATGCACTCAAAATGCACTAAAAAAATAAAATACGCAAAATGCACTTTTTTGGGTGGAGTTCATAGGATTTCCAGGTTGTTAACCTTTTATTCCCTGTGCCTAACTACTCCAACCAACTTTATATGGTATAAATAGAGCCATTTGGTGGAGAATAAGGAGAATCATCCTTATGCTAGCAAATTTCTTCTCAAGTATGTATGTAATCAGTCCCATGTTTTTTAAGACCATCTCCTTTTCTTGGAAACCCTTGTTTCTAGCACACTTTCCCTCATTATCCCGCTGAAAGGAAGAGAAACTGTCTCTTTCTATCACTCTATTGAAGTAAGGAGCACAAAGGTTAAGTTGTTTTCAATGGCCTAGGAGGAGGAATCTAGATGACGGTTCCAGGAGGTGATGTAGCAAGCATCAAATGTCTTCATTCTGTTATATTGTTGTTTCATTTAATATATGAGAAATGTCTTCTTTCTTGCCCCATTCTTGTGTTATCAATGTGACGAGTCACAAAATTATCGTATTTTGACATCCTTTTTTCCTTATTTTTAATTCTTTTTTGTTTACCCATGAACCTACATCGGTCCATTTTAATGCTCATGTGTGGGATTTAGGCTCAAAGTGTTTTCCATTATATTTCTTAGTACTTCATTGAATTATGTTTGACATTAGGGAGAAGTAGTGTATTTTGTATTTACTTATGAAGTAATGGCTCATGTGTGGAAAAGTTGTTATAGGATATCACTTTAAAGGATCACATCCTATGGATCCAAGAACCATAATACCCATATATTCCTTTGCTACAAATCTATGAATCATGTTTGTTGCTCATCCTTTGTCATAAACTTGATTCATTATTGCTACTATGTGATAATTTTTGCATAATTATAAACCATAGTTACATGGTTCTCATGAGTCCAAGCAATTGCTACATAAATGGTGATGTTACCATAGAACACATATCCTAGTCAACAATTAATGGACATCAAATAATTACTTGGTTTTAAGAGTCATTGAATACATTTCTTTCTTTCCAACTTAAATTTTAGCGATTGGTTATGTTCTTGAAATCCATGGATCTAAAGGGGGAAAGGAACAATCAAGTAGTTAGTTTGGGGGTGGTCCAATTAAATATCTCATGAATTTAGAATTACAACCATTTGGGGAAGTTAATAAGTAATGAAATATTCATTTTTCATTGTTGGAGAGCGAGTTTCCACTTGCCCACACCTCAAAATTCATTTTTCCAAAATTAATTACAACTTGATCATAACTAATTCATCCCTTCCACTTGCATATCCCTTGCAACATATTCTACATGGTACCAATAGGGTTTTTCACATTCAAGATAGTTTGAAGAAGATGCCATTACTGAAGGAATTTGTACATTTAATGTGTTTCCATTCATGCCTATTCTTTGACGTAGACGCGGCCTCTGCCTCGACAGAGTCTCTGCGCTGACCTCCCAATCTTAAGGATCGTTCAAATTCTCCTTTGAGCTGAAGCGACTCTTTTGACTCCTACTGGAATCATGCATGAATCGATCCATAGGTCCTTTCTTTTCCCTCACGGCCCCGAACACGACCATGAACAATTTCCCCACAGGAAATGTGATTTCGGGCTTCGGGGTTTCCTAATTCCTGTTGTCAAGAACCTCTGTCTTCTCGACCTCCTGAACGCCGAATCTCCGAAATGCCGAAACACCTTTTTCGCCGACTAGCCCTGAGGGCTAAGTCTTGGCCCACACGACCACTACACATAAAACCATGGCTCCATTTTCAGGGTCACGCAACCCAAGCGCTCAACCTTTCGTCCACTGGAACCTCGAAATGATTTAATAGCCTTTAGCCCCATGGCTATCCCCTAGTCCACATGACCACTATTCCATATGACCGCAGTCCTATGTCTTTCGCGATTTTAGGTTTTGAAATGCCGAAACGCATGGACACTTTGTCCTCAAGATTCCCGATCCTCCGAATCCTGATTTCTCGAAATGGATTCCCTTTCAGGATTTTCCCCAAAAGTTTAGATTGTTGCCACACATCCCCTCAAGATGGAAGGTCCACATTCATTTCACGATTTCGGGTTTTCAAACATCGAAATGCCTATGGGTTCTTTCCCTCAAAACTCCCGAAGTTTCGATTCTCGACCTCCGATATGATGAGATGACATCAGATGGCCCCACAACAGAGCTTTCCACCTTGTCGGGGTTTCAAACTTCATGTTTTCGAAATGCGTGTACTTCCTATCCTCAGGATTCACGAAAATACGAATCCTGAAATGCCGAAATGACTCTCCTATTGGGATTTTTCCCGAATTCTTGGATTTCCACCAAGCATCCTCCTATCATGGACGATCCTCAATCATTTCACAATTTCGTGAAATCAAATTCTGAAATGCTCTGGCATCCTGTCCTCTTGATCCCTGAAATCCTAACATGCAAAATGTTGATAGACTCTCAGTCTCCGCCACGTGTCCCAACTGATGGACGACTCAGATCTGTTTCAGGGTATTCATCCTCAGGATTCTCGATCTCTCACCATCGAGACTTTCGATATCCCAAATTCTGAAGTCCCGATATCTTGACGCCTTTCGGGACTTTTGCTCTGTTTGTGAGGGTTTAACTCCCATGAAACTCCTATTAAATCCCACGACTGACGGGTATCTAAGTGAGGTCCAACGGCTCACGATCTCCTGAGCTTGAAACTTTGGAAACAGTCATAACCTTCTTACTTCTCTATCATATCATATGGCTGATGGGTGTTCTAAGAAAGATCCAATGGTTCATATCGATTCTCCTGTGCATTCCTCTGCTGCACTACCTCCTGGATGTGGAAACCTTCAACGGTCTAGATCTCTTCGGATCATCCAACGACAGTTGTTGCTCCTCTCGAGCTCTAACGCTTTTCTTCCTAGCCTTGGAAGAGTTCCAAATGCACAAGGTCTCGACCTTAAATTCTTTTACCTGCGAGCTTCTTTACTTTGAGTTATCGCCTATGCATGTAAAAACTCTACCCCTCCTGAGCTTTTCTTAAAAACCTTGGAGATTTTTTACCTCTGCGCTCCTGCAGAGTTTTCACACATGAAAGTACTATCCATCCTGAGTTTTACTCACGAACTCAGACCTCTAAGGGATTTTACTCTTCTTCCTTCTCCTGTAGATGGAGAAATATGATGCCCTCCTGGCACTCCTTTGCTCAAGCAACCTCTTGCTAAGTCTTTCAGGGTGTTTAGAAACCCTGCAAAGATCCCTGAGTGGATTCTTCCTCCAAAATACAGAACTCAACAGAGTTCTCTTCTTGTGCATGTCTTCACACTGTCTCAATGCCCTCCTGGCAGAGTTATACAGAACTCGCAGTAGAGTTCTTCTGTGCATTCTTTGCACTTGATCAATGCCCACTTGATAGAGCTTCACAGAACTCCTCTGATCTTCTGTCTTCAACTGTGTTCTTCTCCACAACCTTGCCTTCTAAGGTGTTCAACAACCTCATAGGTCTTACCTGAATTGATGATTTCAGCTTCTATGCCCACTTGGCATGCCTCTGTCTGACTTCGCAGAGCTCAGAAATGCACCCTTTGTGCATGACTCTCAAAACCCGCAACGTTCTGTCACACCCTCCTGGTGTGAAGCCTCAAAGACCTCTCAAGCTTAAAGCCAAAACAACTTCTGCAAATGCATAAACATAACATACATTCACAGCATATAAAGAACACTCACAGACATTCATTTAACACATAAATATGCAGGAAAAACTGTTGTTTATATTAAAATGGCAAATGCCTATTTGTACAAGGTGTTCCTGAGCATGGCCTGTAACAAGGTCTTGGCTCCTTCTCTTCTGCTCTCTACTCGCTCTATCATTCGACTCACTATCTCCTAAATGAGATCGAAATTGATCTTTTACATGAGGGGGCTCTTCGATCTCTTCCCTCCAATCTACCTACCCTATTCAATTACATTGAATGGGTTGTCTAGTCCACAAATCAAATCTAGATCTCAGCCTTCAAAGCATTAAAGGACTATCTATCTACAACCTACAACATTAAATTACATTCAAATTCAAAATTGAAGATGAGGGTTGCGCCTCTCTTCAACCTTGAATGGACGCACTGACATGGCTGGCTGATGTGGAGAGATGCTCCTGCATCATACTCCTCAGCTGCAAAATTCATGAGCTCCTACTCATGAGCTTCCCATCTCAGCTGTTGAAATCCTCATGGATCCCAAACAAATTTCTGGAGTTGTTCATCTGCTCCATCTCCCTGCTGCTGCTTCTTTACTACTGTTGTTGCTTCTTTCCTTCTACTCAGCCTCTCCTTACTGATAGTTTCTGTTGATTGGATCATCAACTCCCTGATCATGTTGATCACTTCGTACAGTTGCTCCAATGGTTGGCTCTATTTATGCAGTCTCCCCAGTTGCAAAAAATTTCTGCAAATGGGTAGATCACTGTGATCTCCCATGCCTTCTTCATCTACTACCAACTTCACTTGTTGGATGTGCATGCTCTGCACCTTCACCCTTCTCTCCAGGGATTCAATTTGTTCATACAGATCAGCCAAACTAATGTTGTCTACTTCTTCTTCTTCTTCTTCTGCAAACTCCCAGGTTGCAATCTTTTCAGTCTCCTAGCTGAAAATATTGATCCACTCCTCACAATGCTCATTTTCTTCTTCTGCTTGGGTAGTCTCAAACACCTGCTCCAATTCTTCTTTCCTGACAGTCTCAACTGGCTGTCCTTCTTCTGTTGTTGTTTCCTTATCAACCGCAATGTAGATTTCTACCTCCTCTTGGGCAAATGGTAGGAATATTTCGATTCCCCCAATCATCAGAAGATTTCTCAAATCTTCCTCCTTTGTCAGCTACATCTACTGATCCAAAATCACCTCTGAATTTATGAGACTCTCAGATAGTCTCATCTGTTCATCCCTGCCCACCTGGCAATATGGGATGCTTCCACTGCCCTCCTGGCAGTCTTCGAGATCCCGCAGCAATCTCATTTCATTGCCCAGATGGCAATGTGAAATTCCTTGGCTGTCCTCCTAATAGTCTGTGAGATCTTCAACTGATCTCAACTCCTTGACCACTTGGAAATTTGGAATTTCCTCTCTGCCCTCCTGGCATTTCTTGAGATCTTCAGTTGATCCCATTTCATTCTCTTCACCGAGAATTCTCCTAGTCTCTGGTTCACATATATGAACCATCTCCTCAGGTTCGTTGAGGTTTTCAACATGCCTCAACCATCCTCTTAACAACCTACGGTGTCTTCTAGTCATCAACTCCTTGACTGGCCATTTTACCTTCAGCTTCCTCATGGGCCTTTCATATACCCATCTCGACTTGGATTTCTGCTGTATCTCCAATGCAAGTTCATCCATCCTCACGTTCTGCTGCATCCACAATGCAAGATTTTCTATTTCTTTCCTTATATCAGCGAGATCTTCATCTATTTCTTCTTTACTCACTAGCTCCTGGTTCTTCCTTCCAGCATACTTACGACCTTCAGTAGCCATGTTGTTGTCTCTGTCTCCCCTCCTGGAAAATCTACTGCTCACTCCTGCAAACCTGAGTGCTTCAGCCTCTTCCTACAGTCCTGCTGACTATCTTCTTGATTGTTGCCTACCCACGAACAATCACCACATAGTCTTCAACAACCCTGTCTTCTTTTTCCTTGCTTCACTTGAAATATACAAGTGAAATCCAACTCTGATACCACACTTGATGTGTGTATCAGAGTTCTCTCCTTCTCCGGCTTCCCTTGCTTGAAATATACAAGAAAGAATCAGGCTCTGATACCACTTGACGCAGACGCTGCCTCTGCCTCGATAGAGTCTCTACACTGACCTCCCGGTCTTAAGGATCATTCAAATTCTCCTTTGAGCCAAAGCAGCTCTTTCGACTCCTACTGGAATCGCACATGAATCGATCCATAGGTCCTTTCTTTTCCCTCACGGCCCCGAACACGACCATGAACAATTTCCCCACAGGAAATGTGATTTCGGGCTTCGGGGTTTCCTAATTCCTGTTGTCGAGAACCTCTGTCTTATCGACCTCCCAAACGCCGAATCTCCGAAATGCCGAAACACCTTTTTCACTAACTAGCCCTGAGGGCTAAGTCTTGGCCCACACGACCACTACACATAAAACCACGGCTCTATTTTTGGGGTCACGCAACCCAAGCGCTCAACCTCTCGTCCACTGGAACCCCAAAATGCTTTAATAGCCTTTAGCCCCATGGATATCCCCTGGTCCATGTGACCACTATTCCATATGACCACAGTCCTATGTCTTTCACGATTTTGGGTTTTGAAATGCCGAAACGCATGGACACTTTGTCCTCAGGATTATCGATCCTCCGAATCCTGATTTCCCGAAATGGCTTCCCTTTCGGGATTTTCCCCGAAAGTCTAGATTGTTTCCATGCGTCCACTCAAGATGGATGGTCCACATTCATTTCACGATTTTGGGTTTTCAAACATTGAAATGCCTATGGGTTCTTTCCCTTGGAACTCTCGAAGTTTCGATTCTCAACCTCTGATATGATGAGATGACATCAGCTGGCCCCACAACAGAGCTTTCCACCTTATCGGGGTTTCAGGCTTCGCATTTTCGAAATGCATGTACTTCCTGTCCTCAGGATTCACGAAAAGCTGAATCCCAAAATGCCAAAATGGCTCTCCTATCGGGATTTTTCCCGAATTCTTGGATTTCCACCAAGCATCCTCCTATCATGGACGATCCTCAATCATTTCACGATTTCACGAAATCAAATGCTGAAATGCTCCAACATCCTGTCCTCTTGATCCCTGAAATCCTGACATGCAAAATGCTAACAGACTCTCAGTCTCTACCACGTGTCCCAACTGATGGACGACTCATATCTGTTTTGGGGTTTTCATCGTCAGGATTCCCGATCTCTCGCCATCGAGACTTCTGATATCTCGAATTCTGAAGTCCCGATATCTCGACACCTTTCGGGACTTTCACTCTGTTTGTGAGGGTTTAACCCCCATGCAACTCCTGTCAGATCCCATGACTGATGGGTATCTAAGTGAGGTCAGACGGCTCACGATCTCCTGAGCTTGAAACTTTGGAAACAGTCATAACCCCCTTGCTTCTCTGTTAGATCGGATGGTTGATGGGTGTTCTAAGAAATATCCGATGGTTCAGATCGATTCTCCTGTGCGTTCCTCCACTGCACTACCTCCTGGGCATGGAAACCTTCAACAGTTTAGATCTCTTCAGATCATCCAATGACAGTTGTTGCTCCTCTCGAGCTATGATGCTTTTCTTCCCAGCCTTGGAAGAGTTCCAAATGCATAAGGCCTCGACCTTGAATTCTTTTCCTTGTGAGCTTATTTACTTTGAGTTCTCGCCTGTGCGTGTAAAAATGCTATCCCTCCTGAGGTTTTCTTCAAAACCTTGGAGATTTTTGACCTCTGCGCTCCTGTAGAGTTTTCACACACGAAAGTACTATCCGTCCTAAGATTTACTCACGAACTCAGACCTCTAAGGGATTTTACTCTTCTTCCTTCACCTGTAGATGGAGAAATATGATGCCCTCTTGACACTCCTTTGATCAAGCAACCTCTTGCCGAGTCTTTCAAGGTGTTCAGTAACCCTATGAAGATCCCTCAGTGGATTCTTCCTCCAAAATATAGAACTCAACAGAGTTCTCTTCTTGTGCCTATCTGCACACTGTCTCAATGCCCTCTTGGCAGAGTTATACAGAACTCACATCAGAGTTCTTTTGTGCATTCTTTGCACTTGCTCAATGCCCACCTGGTAGAGCTTCACAGAACTCCTTAGAGCTTCTGTCTGCAACTGTGTTCTTCTCTACAACCTTGCCTTCTAAGGTGTTTAACAACCTCATAGGTCTTCCCTGAATTGATGATTTCAGATTCTATGCCCACCTAGCACGCCTTTGTCTGACTCCATAGAGTTCAAAAATGCACCCTCTGTGCATGGCTCTCAGAACCCGCAGCGTTCTGTCACACCCTCCTGGTGTGAAGCCTCAAAGACCTCTCAAGCTTGAAGCCAAAACAACTCCTGCAAATGCATAAACATAACATACATTCACAACATATAAAGAACACTCACAGACATTCATTTAACACAAAAATATGTAGGAAAAACTGTTGTTTATATTAAAATGGCAAATGCATGTTTGTACAAGGTGTTCCTGATCACGACCTGTAACAAGGTCTCGACTCCTTCTCTTCTGCCCTCTACTCTCTCTATCATTCGACTCACTATCTCCTAAATGAGATTTAAATTGATATTTTACATGAGGGGGCTCTTCGAGCTCTTCCCTCCAATCTACCTACCCTATTCAATTACATTGAATGGGTTGTCTAGTCCACAAATCAGATCTAGATCTCAGCCTTCAAAGCATTAAAGGCCTATCTATCTATAGCCTACAACATTAAATTACATTCAAATTCAAAATTGAAGATGAGGGTTGTGCCTCTCTTCAGCCTTGAATGCACGCGTTGACATGGCTGGTTGGCTGACGTGGAGAAATGCTCCTGCATCATTCTTGCATGGAGAGATCAATGAATATGCTATAGTATAACACCCCACAACCGATCCATTAAATTAATCCTCTTCTATGACAACAAATTAAAACCCATGTGCCTTAGCATTATGAATCAATAAGGAAATAGTTTATTTTTTGCTTGTGTGTTGGGAGCTCGTGTCCATTTATGGATTGCATCACTCCAAAGTTTGTTACAACTAGAATTGCAAGCTCGATTTGAGGGACCCTGTCACTCTACTTTTAAACATGAATGTACTTTTCTCATCTATACAAGGGATAATAAGGGACAATGAGCTCTACCCTTGGCAGTTCCACTTGATTATTACTGGGCGATGGGTCCATTTGTGTTTCAACATTAATACTTCCCAAATTGTTTGAAAATCCTATATTTTTGCACCTAATTTATGAAAATATTCTCTTATGTCTTCTTCAATTCACATTTTTCTCCACTCCAAAGTATTTAAAATGAACATTAATATTTCATTTCAGAAATGTTTTGACACATCATATTCGTGAACATGCCATATTACAAAATAATCCATGTGGATAGGTGAATAACTAATCTAGAGAATGAATTACACGTAATATCCCAATATTATATTAAGAGCATCTCCAATTATTTCAGATATAGAGTTTGTAAAATTTCATCCAATTGCATTAGCTAGAGAAGGTCTACCAATTAAACCTTATACATGAGAAAATGCATTTTTAATTTGTGAAGTTGTTCATGGGACTAGTGGTATTTCATGATAATTGAAGATAATAATGGAATCCCTATCATCAGAAGAGCTTATATATGGGACTGAGCTATCAAGGATTTTTTTTTTCATGGTACTCATTCACATTCATTTATTCGAGTTATTGTTTTACTTTCGAAGATAATGATTTTCTTATATCTTGATATCCTTGAACTAAGTATCCATGATTTTTGGAGGAGAGAAGCCTCATAGAGAAATAAAAACACCCACAAAAAATATTCAATACTCAGACTGTAGTTTAAGAGAAATTGATTGTTTATCAGGCTTGTAGTAGGTGAA
Organism: Picea engelmannii; assembly: GCA_009831015.1. NCBI lineage: Eukaryota > Viridiplantae > Streptophyta > Pinopsida > Pinales > Pinaceae > Picea > Picea engelmannii. The sequence continues at coordinate 9,591 of ML859751.1, forward strand.
TCAAGCCTATAGAAGCTCGCTAGAGAATACCTATATCAGATTGTTACATAATTTCCTAAAGATTCTATGGTTGGAGGTATATTTTCCAAATATCACTCTTTAAAACATACAATATTTCTAAAAATTTCTAGGTGACTATGGGTTGAGAAATTATTATATGGATCAAGCATGCTTCGCTAATAAAATCATGATATGTGTCTTAGAAAATTTTGAAAAAATGGATAAGCCATTATTTAAATGGATTTCAACATGTTATTAGGCAAGAAATGATGTATTTTATCAACATAATTTTTAGTTGGATAGTAAATCAAATTGGAAGGGTATTGACAATAGTCTTGGTTGGTATGCATTGGAAAATAGAATGAATCATTCAACATGTATCTTTAAACTTTGGTTGATACATAGGTACAAGTTTGCATGAGGGCATGCAACAAACCTAGTTTGGGGGAGATGATGAGTTGCAAAATTACCATATTTTGACATCCTCTTTTCCTTATTTTTATTCCCTTTTTGTTTACCCATTGCCCTATATCAGTCCATTTTAATGCTCATGTGTGGGATTTAGGCTTAAAGTGTTTTCCATTTCATTTCTTAGTACTTCATTGAATTATGAGTGACATTAGGGAGAGGTAGTGTATTTTTTATTTGATTTTGAAGTAATGGATCATGTGTGAAGAAGTTGTTACAAGATATCACTTTAAAGGTTCACATGTTATGTATCCAAGAACCATAATCACCATATATTCCTTTACTACATATCCATGAATCATGGTTGTTTCTCATCCTTTTCCACAAATCCAAGTCATTATTGTTACTCTGTGATAGTTGCTGCAAAATTATAAACCATGGTTGGGGGGTTCTCATGAGTCCACGCAATTGCTACATAAATGGTGATGTTATTGTTGTAATCTAGGGGATTGTATGAATATGTTACCAATAGTCCTTTACAAATAGAAATAAACAATAATACACTAATATAAAAGAATACACATAGAGAAGATAAGGAAGAGAACACAAAGTAATGGGAATAACAACAATAATCACTTTATTATATATCACAACAATTGTTAAGACACATTATATTACATGGATGCACATATTTATACTCAAGATTCAATTAGAAGGTAGTTCTAACTGTCTAAATACCCAGGTCGGTCGACCAACTGACAGACTCAACTACATTCTCAGTCGACTATCCTTTTAATCTGGTCGATTTTCAAGTCTAGTTGATAGGGTCAACTAGCCCCTCCAACATATCTCCCACAACCAATTCCTTCTTCTTCCTAAATAATTTTCACATACCCAATCTCCAACACAGGTCAGGAATGCTACTTCCAGAATTCCCTCCAAGACGCTCTAATACTAATATGTCTCATCCCTAGCCTCCAAGGATGGGCATGCTACCTCAATAACCTCTTATTGAACTGATTTTCAATATATGATACTAACAACTAAATAAAGAAGCATGAAATAACACATGCATTTATCAAGATTCATGTTAAACTATAAAAGAAAGAACAACATGCCATTCACAACAAGTAGGCACATTAGTAATGTATATCTCACAAATAATAAAAAATACATAACAAAAATAATTATGTATAAGAAGATAAACACCATGACAACTAGCACTTATCTTTAACAAAAACACTCACCAATTGGTTGTAGAACAAGGACATTCCACCCAACCTTAGACATTGTTTTTCTAAGTATCAACAATAGGTCACCCCCGATCTAGGGCTATGAATCCACATGGATGGGTTCCAGGATGACACTCAGCTTCCCAAACCAGTCAACACTCAAGCTCTCAAGGTTTATCAACACACAACAATCCAAAGTTCACAATATCTCTTCTCCCAGCCTGCACAACCTAAGAGATTGAACCCCCTTCATTGCCATGCAGTCCCTCAGGATGTCCACCTCCTTCTAGGGCTCTAGTGCATATTGTCGATAATATCAATGATGGAACTCTCTAGGAATCTCAGTTGTGGAAATGTTTATCATATTGCCAATACATCCATGCATTTAGGCATCAATCCATTACTGTAATAATAAAAAGTCGCTTACAACCAATAAAAAATGGATTTCATCTTCTCTTGATTCATTACCCATGCCCAGAACCAGACCAAGACTAAATGAGGAAAACAAAAATGAAAGAGTGATTTATCCCAATAAATGAATAACTAAACAACTGCTTAACCCCAAGACAATCACGAACATGGATTTTGTATACATGCACTCCAAGGCCAGTGTGGTCTTCCCAACAAACTCATGTGCACCCGCATATGTCCCTCAACACAACCATGGGTGATAATTAATTAAATGAGGTGTAAATATTTAGTCCCTCGCCCCCTGTAACACCCCGGGTTTCGAACCCCCATTTTAAATAATGTATTGTTACAATGCTGAGAGGCTTGAGTGCCCAAACAATTATTAAAGGGCCAATATGCCCAATAAATGTAATGTTTTGATCATTATTAATAATAAACACATCATTGGCTGCTAGACGGACAAGGACTACAGTTATAGGGGACTATGATTCCACAAGAGAGGGGGCTTGAGGGGCTAAGTGTTTATTCTATGTTAATTACCCTTTTTCCCTAAGGGAGGGGATCGATTACGTGAGCTTCTTGGGGAAGGCCAGGAGGTTCTTGATTCCCCACGAAAATAATTAAACCCATCCCTGGTCTGATTGTGGGGTTGGTCATTGTCTCATCCACTCCTTCACTCCTGCATTTCGTACCATTCTTTCCCTCATGCACTTTCATGCACTCACTCACCCATTCATTGATCCATCCTCACCTGTGTCTTGGCTTGGAAAAGGGAAAGGAACTGTTGAGAATTAGCCATAGGATAGTTGGTTGTAATGGTCGGTGGTGCAATCCAACTGTCACACCCTATTTCCCCCAATTTGTAAAAATAACTGGACTAGCCAAGAACTGTGGCAAACTCAGAAATGTGAATATGTGATGTGAATGGACCTTGTGGAAAAGGTCGATGAATGTGAATAATATTATGAATTTATATTGAAGGACTGTTGAGAGGGGATATGCTGAAAAGAGACCACGATGGTTGTAGAAAGGCAGTGGAAGGCACCTAGAAAGGTGGCGTTAACTTCCACCGAATAACAATACAGTATTTGGACTTCACTGGCTCGGAGAACCAAAAGTGGTTCACTGGCCCTGAATTAAATTTCTTGAAGGCTGGTAGGTAGATAGCTCCTCATGAATTAATGAGGGATGGGGAGGTGAACCACCCATCTGTAGAGCCATCAGGCCTGACTAACGCAAGGGAAATCACGCTACACACAACCTCACAAGAGGATAAGGCGTGGGGGAGAAACAATTGGGGGGCAGATGCGAGGGGAGAAAGAGAACTCTGGTGATATGCAAAGTGAGTGATAGCAGAGAGGAAGGAGAGTAACCTTCGCTCCTGGTCACTGGCAAACAAAGACGCAGTCTCATAGCATCGTGGTCTCAGCTCGGGGGTGGCTAATGGTAAATCCGCTGGGAGTCACTGAGCCTACGGTAGGGTGGAAATAATCACCCCTCTCAGCAGTTGTATAACCCCTGGTGTTACTTTCTGATAAGTGTTTTGCCTTTGGCATCTTGAAATATATGTATTCTGACGATTATGCTCATAAGCTGTGCAATTGTGAATAATTTCAGTATAATTAGAATGTCTGTATGATGTTTTGATCAGTACTGGTAGTTGTATGTTTATAATGGAAAGACTACGTATGGCTTATGTTCTCTTAAATCGTTATTTATATGCATACTGATCTAATTCAGACTTCACACCTGTTTCTTGGGAGAGAGATACCCTTATCTGCCTTAGATAGTACCCTGGGTAAACCTCCCCATAGAGATACCCTTCTTGAAAATCCCATCAAAAACCTAGAAGGAGGATGTGAAGGTGCAAGGCCTTAAGAAATCCCTAATAAGTATCGAATTGACATATGAGATCCCTTCGGGAGATCCGTGGTCACTCATGACCATCAGATAAGAAGAAGAAGTTGGAAAGTTAAGTGCCTTAACCTTGATAGGTGGTGATCGACGGAGGAGATTCCGTCGGGAAATCTGTGGTCACTCATGACTGTTAGATTTGGTAGGAGAAAGTAGGATGTTAAGTGCCTTACCCCTGTGACTTTCTGTGTCTTCATGGGTAGCGAAGAGGTCGGGACTATAGATCCCCAAGGTCCATGAGAGCATCCTGACCATTGATCTTTCCATGTCCAGGGAGTCGTGGGAGAGAACACAAGTTAGGAACTTGTCTGAGTCGTCCGATCTCGACTGGAAAACCCGACAGCCATTGGATTTGTCAGGAGATACCCGAGGGTTAAACCCCCAATGAATAGGGGTGAAAACCTCGAAATATATCTAGACCGTTCGAGTAACGGAGGCCACGTGTCAAGAGATTTTCCACTTTGGGAAATTGGGAGTCGAGAACTCGGGAGTTTTGGTGACGAAAGATCGGGGCATTCCATGGTAGAAACCCCGAAGTAGATTCGGGTCGTCTGATTAAAGGAGGCCACGTGTCATGAGATTTCCCATTTCAGGAAATCAGGAATCAAGAACTTGGGAGTTCTGGTGACGAGAGATCAGGATGTTCCATGGTGGAAACTTCGAAGCAGTCGTAGACCGACCGATTTCGAGAGGCTACATGTCGAGAGATTACCCGTTTTGGGAAATCAGGGATCGGGGATTCGGTAGTCCCGTTGATAAGAGGTCAGGCTCTCGACTTGATAAATCTCAACGGAAGAGAGACTGTGGTCATATGGGAAGAGGTCATATTGACCAAGGCATAACCCAAGGGGCTAATCACCGATTGAGGCTCATTCAACACTTCGGCGTTTCGACATTCGGGATACCGAAGGGCATGTTCCCCTGTGCTATCAAACCCCAAAATCTAGAATTCTAAACATCGAGATGTTAGCATGTGGTTAGGCTCTGATGAACGGAAAGGATCCTCTCAGAGGATCTAGGGTCTGGGATGACCGTGAGATGTGAGGAAGAGATATCGGCTTTAAGCTGGGGCGCGAATGTGCATTAGGGTAAGTAGAAAGAAGATCTGGACAACCAGAGTCCACCCACCCAGATCTACGGCCGAGGCTTCATTCCAGAGTCCCCTTTTTGTTCTACCTTTAGCGATGAGGGGGGGTTCCAAAATCAAACGCGCAACTCTTGAACGGTCAGGATTTATTCGCCTTGATCAACGACATTCAGGCAAATTCCAGACCCCCCTTGCCATTCTGTCTTTAATGGGGGGGGGGTCCAGAATGGTGTGGCGTGTGAAGCGGGACCCACCTCCTATCATGTCACCCTCCGGGTCGTGTTTCCCCTCTCACCACCTATACTCCACTCAACCACACGACAGGGCCGTTCCTAATGGCCATTTTCTAACCTTGTAGGGATTCATCCCTATTGGCTAGTCACTAGCCCTGTCGGGGTTCGACGGTTGTAGATTCGAATGATTCGACATTCCTGTAGCGCCAAGGTGCGAAATAAAAAGAGGCACCATGATTGTTTGACCTGTGATCATGACCCACAATCACATGGGAGAAGAGAGAGAGAGAGAGAGCTAGATTACGCTAGGCCTCTGTAGATATTTCGGGGGCTCTGATTTTGCAGAAGTCAAGAAAAATATGATTATGGTAGTGGGTGTGTTACAAATTGGTATCAGAGCATGGCTACAACACTTGGCCTGCTTGGGCTCATGAACGAGTTGCACATAAGCTCCGTTCGAATCACTCCTAAGAGGAGTAACCCCCTAACTTAACTCTCTTATCCAGGATCAAAACTTGGAAATGAGAACCCGAATGTGTATGCATGTGAAAGAGTTATGAATTTATGTGCAGGTTATAAAAATGTATCTAACTCTTGACTAATAACTAGCGTTTGTCTTTTCACCCAAGCGGACGATCAACCATGGGAATTTACAGATGCAGAGAATGGTGACTCACCAAGAGATGGGAGAAGGCTCCCACAATAGAGACGAAGATTTTGACGAAAGAAGAGCAATAGGGACCCCTCCAGATCTAGCTGAGACTGTGAGGAGTCTCATGGTTGAATTGCAAAGATGGAAGGCTGACAATGAAAGGATGATGAAAGAACAAGAAAAGAAAACTGAAATTAACTCAGTTTTACTGCAGAGCTTATCCGACCTACAATGACAAATGCAGCATGAACCCAAGATGCAGAAACATGGCCATATTAGTGGCCATACTGAGAGGAGAACCTCAAGGAAGGTCCACCCCAGAGGTAAAGGACCAGTGCCAGACGATTCCTATGATAAGGAAGCTGGAGATTCAGAAGGCTCTTCCAACAGCATGACCAGTTCCTATTCTCGAAGAAAATAGAAGAAGAAAAATACTTCCAAGGGTCATAAATTTGAGGAATTCAGAAAGGCCAAACCTCCCTCCTTTGATGGTGAGATAAAGAAGGGAGAGGAAGCAGAGGCCTGGCTACTTGGACTGAAGAAATATTTCAGAGTCCATGATTTTTCAGAGAATTTGAAGGCTTGAGTGGCCACTTTCAATATGAACGGAAAAGCTTCCCTYTGGTGGGAAGATCTTAAGAATGTGAAAGGCCGGGTTCGCGAGGAGGACCTATCCTGGAAACAGTTTGAGAAATACTTCCGGAAGAAGTATTTGTCGGAAAAATATTTCGACGAGAAGACAAAAGAGTTTTATGAACTCAAACTGGGGCAACTCACTATAGAGGAATATGTCAACAAATTCCTCAAATTATTGATATATGTACCCTACATCAAAGTAGAGAAGGCGAAGGTACAACGCTTCATCAGCGGGCTACCCAAGGACTACCGAAATAGAATTGAGTTTGATGAGCCAAAGACCTTAGAAGACACTATTCAAAAGGCAACATATTGTTAGGAACAATATGGACATTGAGCAGAGTCTCGTGGAGACTGGAAACAGAAGAGTGGTTCAAGATTTCAAAAAAAGGGGATCAAATCCTGAGATTTAAGAACTATAAGAAGAACCCCAGAATGAACTTTCTAGCCCGGAGTGTACTCCAGTAGAACTTTCCCTCATCGAATGGAAACAAAACTTCTGGACCTATACCAGTAAATACTGATAACCCAAAGAGAGAACCTTTGAAATGCTGGGGTTGTGGAGAAGAGCATCTCCTGAGAGACTGTCCACATTGACAACAGAACAGTCGAAAATTTTATAACATTTAGGAAGCTACCACAGTCAATGATGTGGCAAGGAGTGTGCCGCAGATTTATGTAGCATTGGATAATAACCAAGCTAACCACCAAGCTTCAGTGGTGGAAATAGAAGGTAT
>ML859751.1:25384-43284 GCA_009831015.1 Picea engelmannii
CCCTAATATTGGCTCATTACCCCTTAATTGGGGCATATTACATTAGTAATGTTATTTTATTTATCTCGTCTTTATTCCATTAGTTGTAATTATACCTCCTAGTCTCCTATATATACCAAGGATACATTTTCATTTGGAATCATCTTGTACTTGAACATTTATGTGGGGTAAAAGGTTGTTTCCCCCTCGAAGAGGCTTATAATATGAACTTATCTATTTTTCAAGGCATTGAGTACTTATTCTGAGGATTTTCTATGTTATATTGAAATTTGGTTCTTAACATGAAGGAGGAATTTTGGTCTGCAACCATAGATGGATTTGATATTAAGGCCAATGAGTGTATCTATGCATATGGAGTGACAAAAGACGTTATAATAGCTTCATGTGTATTGTGTATGTGGTGCTCCATTTGGAGTCATACTATACAAGCTCCTTCTATGGGTTGAAGTTTTCTACTTTGTGTAACCATTGTTTGATATGCTCTTCATAATCCATAGCCTCTTCAAGAAAAATTATAGGAGGGGATTCTTTGAAACAATTGTCATTTGTCATATAATGTTCTTATATCACTAGATATTCCTCAATGAGGGGGATAATATATCCTTGTAAAATGGAATAAGTCATTGTAAGTATAAGAGCTTGGGTATTGAAGATGGAAATTTGTAAGGGTAGTAGCACACTCAATATTGATTGGAAGTATATCATATAATATACCAAATCAAAGCCCCAAAAATCATCTTTCCAATATCATTGATATGACCATAGCAATTTGAGCACTCTAAAATAGAAAAAACTTAAAAATAGTTGATTTTAAATCAGATATCTTCACATCCTATACTCTGATTTGGACAATTTTTTTTTTTGAAATTGGGTGTTTTCCAAGAGGGACTCAAATATATAGTTGGTTTCTTCAAATTCTACTCATAAATATGGAGAAATTGATTTAAGTGTCACAACCCTCTTTTCCCTTGGAAAATCTGCAAAATAGACATTTTTAAAAGCCTAAGAAAGAGTTATGATACCACTTGTTATGATCCTTAACCCAAGAAATTGAATCACAAAATAGATATAAAAAAAGATCCACAATTTATTAATCCAAAAAACCCTAAGGTAGGAAAACACCTGACAATGATCATTTTATGGAAGAAATCAACTCTCGTTCACTTGCCTCTTAATTTTGGATGACTTCTTAATGAGATAATCCCCAAATACAATATGTTTCCATACCTCTCATAAGGAGTATTTCATCCTTATTTATATCTAATAGAATAATTCTAATTATAACAACCTAGTGGACCTTCTTTAATACGACCACATTACATTTATTCAATACTAACTAACATAGTGAGCCAGGTTATTATAGGAGTGCTAAAATTTAGCTCTACAGTATTTTCATGTCTATAATCTACACTCGATCGCCTCAAGCCCTAGCTTTCAGAATGGAGGCGGCCTCCACAGGGGGAGATTCAACTCCCCCCCTGCCCCACCCCCTATGGATATTGAATCCTTCCGTGCTCCAAGATATGTAAAGGAACCTCCTTCGAAATTTGTCAAGAAGTTGGAAAAGATCCCCAAGGTCCTCATCCATGCCAACTCCACCATAAATTTATCTCTTAGATTTGCAGCAAATAGTCTCGTGGGGAAATTTATAGGGATTTATCCATCCCTTAGGGAAGTCGTTAGTTGGGTGGATCGGAGATGGAAACCACTAATCAAAGGTCAGGTATCTTCCTCTTTTTGTGGTAAGGGATTTTTTGTGTTTCTATTTGAATTCAAAGAAGACGGGAATTTCATATTCCACAGTGTCCCATATTTTATGGGATCTAGAGGTATGTATCTTAGTCGTTGGACCCAAGATTTCAACCTTGAAAATGGCATTCCTTTCATTGTCTTGATCTAGGTTCTCCTCTCTTTTCTCCCATTCCATTTTTGGATGGATGAAACCATTATAAGCAACAAACATATGCTAGGAAAATATATTGATTGCATTGACACGTATCCAGTATGTGGATTATGAGAAAATCCTCTTCGAATGCAAGGCTTGTCATGAACACAAACATTTTGCAAAGAGTTTTCCTAAATCCCAAGTCACCCTCCAGTAACAAGGAGACCAAGAACAATGGAAAAATCAAAAGAGAAGACAAGGTCTAGGAAATTTAGGTCTGCATCCGCCTCAAGGTCCTCCTACTTCCCATTCCAACCATGGGCCCTCATCTTCCCCCGCTACCGCCTCAAGAGGGGGGAGGGTTGTGTAGAAAAGGAGTAATATATTTGTAGCCCTATCTAACCCTGAAGATCTTCCAAAATAAATTTAGGAAATTCCATAAGAAGCAATGGAAGATCCATGCCAAGAAAAAGGGATCCCTTAGAACCCCAGGAAATCGTAGTCATTGGTTTCCCCAGGAAAGGAAATAGTTTCAAATATTGGATCAGGTTCCTGACCCAAATCAGGAATACCAATCATATTGGAGGAAGAGTCTTAGGGAGGATTAGACGAAGAGTTTGGAAAGGACTCAAGAGCAACTATCACAATTAAAAATCCAGGTAGGAAATTTAGACATGGAAAAAGAGAGGAAACAATGGATGGGGAGAAGGAGACGGGTTACATACAACTATAGACAACACCTTAAAAACGATTCCAAAGGAAATAAGGGTCCCAATGGATCTATGCCTCCTAAAGGGGTATCCTCAAAACCTCAGGTAAATAATGAAATTAGTCTCTTAGAATTGTAGAGGAATGAGAAGAAAAGAAACAATAGAATCAACAAGACACCTGATAAAGATGGAAAAACCCCAAATCCTCTTAATCTAGGAGATTCAAAATTAAGGGCATGATATTCCTTCATGAAAGAAAATATTTCTGGAAAAATAGCGTTGGTTTGTCGATGGGCTCTCGTGGAGCGTCAGGCGACCTTTTCACTCTTTGGAATCCTCAACAATTTCAGTTGGAAGCAATCTTGGAAACTCTGCACTGGCTCTTGTTCATGTTGGTTCATCTTTCCACAGGTAAAGTATACTCAATAGTAAATGTCTACATTCCTAATCAATAGCATGAAAAACATGATTGTTGGTGCTCTATGATAGCCCTATATGAGGCAGGTTCTTTAGATAATTTATTTTTGTAGGTGATTTTAATTCTACCATTCATCATTGGGAAAAAAAGGGGGTCCTCTATCAGGGATCCTTGTGGAGAACACTTTGATGAATTAATCTCCTCTTTAGATATGTTTGATGTCATCCCCTATAAGGGCCAATTCACTTGGTCTAATTGTAGATCATGACTATGTCATATTCCATCCCGCCTTGACCACTTCCTTCTTAGAAGCTCCTTACTAATTGAGCCCTCTTCTCTTATCCTTCCATGGGAATTTTTTTATCACAATCCTATCTTTCTTTCCTTCATGAATGACAGTGACTTGGGCCCTATCCCTTTCCATTTCAACCCCCTTTGGTTGGAGAATCCTTGCTTTCTCCCTCTTGTCTCCTATGTTTGGAGTCAATGGATTGTTGGATCCCCTGTGCATATCTGGGAGCAGAAACTCATACTTCTAAAAAGGGAAATAAAAGAGTGGATCAAGCACTCCTTCAAGGCATCGCAAGAGGAAATCCTTCACCTATAGGAGTAGCTAGGAAAAGTGATGACACAAATGGAAGACAAACTGGTTACCTCTAATATACTTATCGAAGAAGAATAATGTCACAAAAAATTCCAAACAACATTGAGAAAAGAGGAGGAATATTGGAGACCAAAATCATGTTGTTTACGGTTGCAGTCGGGAGACCAGAACACTTATTTCTTTCATAATCAATGTTAGGTGAGAAAGGGGAAAAAAAATGTGGAGGAAATCCATCAGGATTACCAATCCATTCTTACCTCCTTCGAAGAAATAAAGAAAGAGGCATTCTCTCATTATGTTGGATTATACGTCGAGACCAAATCAGTGGACATCCATCTCAGAGACCGAGCCCTCTCCTTCATATTGAATTGAGTGTAGGAAAGAGATAATGTTGAGTTAACACAGAGGGTCACTGAGGGGGAAATTTTAGCAACAATAATGCAGTTTGAGTCAGAAAAATCCCTAGGCCCTGATGGTTTCTATGCTCACTTCTAAAAAAATGTTGGCATATCATCAAATATGACCCATTGATGCAGACCCCCTACCCTCAGGCCGAGATCTTCTCAGGATATTCACTACAACCACACTGATCTCTTGTCCCCTAAAGTGCCAAATTCCTGAATTCTGACACGTTCATCAATCTTTGGATCCTCGACAGTTTTCCATCTTTTCGGGGTTTTGGACTTCAGGATTTCATGAATCCTGTCGACAAGTGCCTTACCTCTTCGACCTCTAAAACCCAAAATACCAAACTCACGACCTTTCTTGCCACTTATTTCGGCTTTTCGGGACTTGGGTGGATGACCAACACATGTCCCTCTTTCCTTATGATTTCCCAGTTTCTAAAATTCCTCCCCTTATGATATTTCAGGATTTTCCCCGACGTTTGACCAACCTTATGACCTTCGTCACATGTGTCCTCCAAAAAATACTTGGGACCCTGCCTTTTCAGCTTCCTACTCTTCACGATTTCAGGAGTTGCAATGACGTGCAACTCTATCTCTTGACTCTCGGAGTCCCGAAACCCGAATTGTCGAAATCCCGAAAATCCCCCTTAAGTTCTATCACACTTCGCAACTTCGGGATTTCCCTTTCACTATGTCCCGTCCCTTGTCATCAGGATTCCTGGTATGCCGAACCAAGAAACACCGAAATGATGTTATCCCACTTCTAAGGAGATCAATGACTGTGGTTCTTCCCTAGACTCGACAGTTGGCGCAATTTCATGTACCGGGAGTTTGTGATGCTCTCGATTCCAATCATTGTCTCCTCAATATCTCGGATCCCAAAATGTCGAAACAATCCTCCGCAATTTCTTCGCGTTTCGCGATTTCGGAGCTTCTGATGTGGAGTACCCTACCCCTTGTCAACAAAAATGTCGAAATGTCGATTCCCGAAATGTCAAAAAAATGTCCTGCCGCGATTTCTGATTCCAGAATTTCTTCTCTTCTGTGTCCCGATCACTCGTCCTCAAAACTTTCGAAACCCTGAATTCTGAAGTTTTGAAATCCCGACCTCATCGTTCTTCGCCTTTATACACGAAATTCTTCTCGTGTTTCGAGGATTTGATCAACCAAAGGTTTCGTCCACACTTCGGGCTTATGACCCCCTAAATGCCAAAATGATCTCTATGGTCCAATGATCGAAATCAACGATCCACGTTAAATCCCGCCCTTTGAAGGTGGATCTATCCAACACTTAACTTCCCTGCAACTTTCTTGGATCCTACGGTCCTCGCTATTTCTGGAGTTCTCCTTGAAGAATTTCGACCGTTCAGTTCCTCCTCAAAAACCTCTGGTTCAAAAATCGACTCTGCGATCCTTCTCGGGGACGTGACTTCTGCACACCACTTGGGCTTCCCGCTTTCTCTTGAATGATTCGAAGGCCCTAACCCTTCTAATATTTCTTCGCAGCTCAGGTCTTCAAGAAGACTTATGCACGCACTCTTTGTGGAAATCCTTCGAATACTTCATCGTATTTGAACCTCTGACTCTGTGCACTTTCTCTGCAACAACAATCTTTCAATCTCTCAACCTTAGTTGATAAATTCTAGGGTCTCACCCAGCCTGTGCACACCTTGCACATCTTCTGTGCTTTGCCTACACTTCTGTGGAAATGAGAACAGCGGTATCCCTCCTGAGATTTCAGAGATGAACTATGAACCTTCGTCAATGCACACCTTGCGGACGTTTCACTGCACTCCTTGCAGGAACTCTCACTCAGGAAGAGAAACAATTGAAACTCATTCTCTTACTCTCTTAGAATTCAAACACTAAACATGAAATCATACATTCACAGTACTAAAGAAAATACATAACATATAGCATAAAACAACTGTAAGCAGACCATTTAACATGTACAAACAGAAAACATCGTAACACCATAAATCTGAATTAAAGTTTCATATATTAATTCAAAGCTCATGTACATGAGTTCTTCTTCTCAACTCTCTACTACAGCTCTCTCTTCTCTTGCTCTATGATAATGTTCTAATGATACAATGATACAAAGATGAGGGTGTTTATATCTGTTTTCCCTCATGTTCCTAAAACTGTCTAATCTGGAATTTAAATCTACCTACTTTCATTCACTATGCCTAAATGCCTCTACCTCCTACAGATGAGAGAGAATCACTCACGATCTGTTTACAATACACAAGTACGCTTCCCTTTAACCATTTCATTAATGCTTCAAAAACATTTTCAAAAAATGTAAAATGTGTGTTGCACTTTCCAGCTGTCTTCTGCCTTCATGCTCACTTGGCTGGCTACTTACGATGCTCCTGCATCATACTCCTTTGCTTGAAAGTTTTCATGAACTCTTGTTCATGAGATCTTGCACGTTCTGTCCATGCTTCTGAATTTCTGCTTCATCCTCACAACTGGCATCTTCAAATGGATGTCCCTTCCATTTGACCAAGTATTCAAAATATTATTTCCTCTTGGTCTTCCTACTAACCCTCTTATCAATTATACTTTCCATCTGTGCCTTTGCAGCTACAAGCATTTGTTTGGTCCACTGAACTTTTGCCTGTTCATTCTCTGCCCCTGCTTCTTCAACTCTGTAAGGGTACAAATCTAAGATGTTGAATATCAGTGAAATTCCAATCCCATCGGGTAATTCGATCTCATATGCATTTGCCCCAATTTTTTTTATGATCTTGCATGGTCCAATCTTCTTCATTTTCAGTTTGTTATTTGTTCCCCTTGGGAACCTTTCTTTCCTCAGATGTGCAAGAATCATATCACCAACTTCAAACTGTAGTTCTCGCCTGTGTTGATTTTCTCTGCGTTTATACTATTGATTCAAATTTGGCAAACGTTCCCTCACTTGGCTGTGAAGTTCTTCATTGCTTCTGCAAAATCCTCTACACTAGCACTTCTAGTTTCATTCTGTTCTGAATCCTTCAATTTAGAAACTCCCCTTGGTTTCATTCCATATACAATTTGGAATGGACTCTATCCTGTGCTTCTATTGATCAAATCATTATAATCAAATTCCGTCTGTGGCAGAATGTGATCCCACTGACTGTGGTGTTCAGTCACTAGACTCCTCAGTAAATCTCCCAAGGTTATGTTTACAACTTCTGTTTGCCCATCCATCTGAGGGTGATATGCTGAGATAAATGAAAAATTTGTCCCCATCTTCTTCCATAAAGTCCTCCAGAAATATCCCACGAACTTGGTGTCTCAATCTGAAACGATACTCCTTGGTAAGCCGTGAAGTCTAACAACTTCTTTGAAAAACAGGTTCGCAATATGAGTTGCGTCGTTGGTTTTCTAGCATGGTATAAAGTGTGCCAACTTTGAAAATTTGTCTACCACCACAAAGATTGAATCAAACCCTCTTTGCGTTCTTGGCAGCCCCAATATAAAATCCATGCTCACTACATCCCACAGCCTCTCAGGTATGGGTAATGGCTGGTATAACCCTGCATTTTTCCTTTTTCCTTTTGTGTGCTGACAAATTCTACATATGTCCACAAATATTTTGACATCTATCCTCATCCATGGCCAAAAATATGAGCCATTTAATTTCAAGAACGTTTTTTCATCACTGAAATGTCTGGCCAATACTCCACTATGTTTTTCTTTCAACAGATTCTCCCTCATGGAGCATTTTGGAATACACAGTTGATTGCCTCTGAATAATAATCCATCCTGGATCATATATTTAGTCCATTGAATTTTGTCTCTGAGAATTGGATTCTCAGATGCCTCATACGCCTCTTTGAAATCTAGGTCATCTCTGTACATGTCCTTGAGGTTATCAAAACCCAAAGTTTTGACTCCAAATTCCTGCATCAGTAAACATTTCCTGCTCAAAGCATCAACAACTTTGTTAGCAGTTCCAGAAATATGTTTAATTACAAAAGTAAAATTATGCATGTATTCAACCCATTTAACATGTCCTTGGTTCAACTTCTCCTATTGAGTCACAAATTGTAAAGCATGGTTGTCACTATACAAAACAAACTCTCTAGGAACCAAATAATGTCTCCATTTCTTCAGCACTTGTATGACTGCATAGAATTCCTTGTCATATGTTGAATATTTAATCTTTGCTTCATTCAATTTCTCACTAAAGTATGTGATCGGTCTGTCATCTTGGCTCAAGACTGCTCCAATTGCAAATCTGCTTGCATCACACTTGACCTGAAACGTATTGTTGAAATTTGGCAACACCAAAATTGGTTGTTCAGTAATCTTCCTTTTCAACAGATTGAAACTTTTCTCTGCTTCTTCCATCCAGTGAAAAGATTTATGTCTTTTCTTCACCGTGTCCATCATCAGTGCGCTAATTCCACTGAAATTTCTGATAAATCTCCTATAGAAACTAGCCAATCCATGAAAGCTTCTAACTTCAAATATACTCTTCGGCGATGGCCAATTCTTAATCACCTCCACTTTATCTAGATCCATTTTCATCTTATCTATAGAGATAACAAACCCCAAATAAATGAGCTCTGTCCTCATGAATGATGATTTCCTCATATTTATCAGCAACTTCTCTTGCTTTAGTCTCTTCATCACTATAGCCAAATGCTTCAAGTGTTCTGTTTCTATCTTGCTGAAAATCAATATATCATCAAGGTATACAATGACGAATTTTCCTATGAAATCCTTCAGGACTTCATTCATCAATCTCATGAAAGTACTGGGCGCATTTGTTAAGCCAAATGGCATAAAAATCCATTCATACAGCCCCTCATTCGTCTTGAATGTTATCTTCCATTCATCACCTTCTCTCATTCGGATTTGATGATATCCGCTTTTCAAATCAATCTTTGAAAAAAAAATTGCTCCACTCAAGCAATCCATCAAATCATCCATCCTTGGAAAAGGAAATCTATATCTAATGGTAATATTGTTGATTTCCCTTGAGTCTGTACACATCCTTCATCCTCCATCTTTCTTTGGGCTGAGCACTGTCAGAACAGTGCATGGGCTCAAGCTCTCTCTAACCAATCCTTTGTCAATTAAGTCCTGGACTTGTCTCTTGACCTCTTCATTCTCCTGCGGTGTCAACCTGTATGCTTCTTTGTTCGGTAAATTGGCTCCCAGTATAAGATCAATGTGATGACTTATACTTCTGATCGGTGGCAACGAACAAGGTAGTTCATCCACTACTATATAAGAAAACTCTTCCAGTAACTTTTGGATTTCCCTTGGTAAATCATCCACTCTTGTACTGGTTAAAACAATTCTAGGCTTCCTGACTACGATGAATTGTGTATCTTCCTTCTTCTTAACCTCCTTAAGAAGTTCATTCCCACTCATGAGAAGTACAGTGTTGCTCACTTCTGGTTTCACTTATTTATCCTTAATCGACAACAACATGTGAGTTCTCCCATTCTTCTCCAAGGTGTATGTGTTCTTTCTCCCATCATGAATCACATTCCTGTCATATTACCATGGTCTACCCAACAATAGATGACAAACATCCATGGGAATGACATCACATAGTATTTCATCCTTATATCCTCCTATTTTAAATTCAACTAAACATTGTTTAGTGACATTTACCTTATGTCCTTTTTGTAACCACAAAACTCTATATGGGCTTGGATGTTCAATAGTTTCCATCTCCATCTTTGCTACCATCTCTGTAGAAATGAGATTGTTTGTGCAGTCCGAAAAAGTCTGTTCCTTTGGGCTGGGTTCTTTGCCTCCTTCTCTAGTGTTAAGAGAACTTTTCTCATCATCAGTGATCTTTCGCCCTCAGCATCTTCTGCCTCAACATTCTGTCCTTATGATTTGGAAATGTGAATTTCACCTCCTTCTTTCTTTCTATCTAGACATTCATAGGATTTGTGTCCATTTTTTCAACAGGTAAAGCATTTTATTTCTCCACCTCTGCCTCTTCCTCTTCCTCTGGTTTGAGGAAAAGTATTTCTGTTAGTATATTTTCCTCTCTGTGAGCTTCCACCTCTCTCAGTTTGAGTTTGAGGTTTCTTCCACTCTTCTTTAGGTTTCTGATTCCTGTCTTGGGCAATTGTTTTGCCTCTAGCTTGACTTCTGCCTCAGCCTCTCTGACCTTGCTTCCGGCTCAGCTTCTCTTCAGCTTTCAAAGGTATCTGATAAGCATCCTCCACATTCCAAAAGCTCATCATGCTCATCTCATATTGAATGTCATACTGCAGACCATTCATGTACCTAGCAAATTTTTCATCATCACTTTCCCGATGACCTGCTCTGATGTTTATATTGTAGAACTCTTCAGTGTATTCTTTCACTGACATTAGCTTCTGTCTCAAATTTTGCATTCTCCGAAACACAGTAATTTGATAATCCATGGGTATAAATTTGTCTTTCATCTTTGTGACCATTCTATCCCAGCTTTTGATTTTTTGCTTGCCTTTGTAGCATCTGTCAGCCTGCAGTGCATCCCACCACAGTGTCGCATGTCCTTTAAGTCTTTTGATAGCATGCTTGACCTTATTGTCTTCCTCGACATCCTCATAGTCAAAATATTTATCTAGAGATCTAATCTAGTCTAGATTCTCTTCAACATCCAAGTTTCCCTCATACATGGGAATCTCCATTTTTTCCCTGTCACCTATCCTTGCAACAGCCCTGAATAGGCATTCATCTACAACATCCTCAACTGCAACTTATTCTCCTTCATGTCCATCTTCATTTTCACTTTCAGCCTCGTTGATATCTCCAGCGTCCATTGTGCACCTCTGTGTTGTCTCCATGGCATCAAGCCTGGAACGTAGTTCGTTCATTTCTCTTTCCATTGTTGGATCAGGCATTGGCCTGTCTCTTCTTCTCGGCGGCATGGCTATAAAATTTCTCTTTTCTCTGCTACAGAAAGCAAAAAAATATTTCTAGGCTCTGATACCATAACTGACGCAGACCCCCTACCCTCGAGCCGAGATCCGCTCAGGATCTTCACTACAACCACACTGATCTCTTGTTCCCTAAAGTGTCAAATTCCTGAATCCTGACATGTTCATCAATCTTTGGCTCCTCGATAGTTTTCCACCTTTTCAGGGTTTCAGACTTCGCGATTTCGCAAATCCTGTCGACAAGCGCCTCACCTCTTAGACCTCCGAAACCCGAAATACCAAACTCACGACCTTTCTTGCCACTTATTTCATCTTTTCGAGATTTGGGTGGACAACCAACACACGTCCCTCTTTCCTTATGATTTCCCGGTTTCCAAAATTCCTCCCCTTATGATCTTTCAAGATTTTTCTCGACGTTTGACCAACCCTATGACCTTCATCACACGTGTCCTCCAACAAATACCTAGGACCCTGCCTTTTCAGCTTCCTACTCTTCGCGATTTTGGGATTTGCGATGACATGAAATTCTACCTCTCAACTCCCGGAGTCCTGAAACCCAAATTGCCGAAATCCTGAAAATCCCCCTTAAGTTCTATCGCACTTTGTGACTTCGGGATTTCCCTTTCACTATGTCCCATCCCTTGTCATCAATATTCCCAGTATGCCAAACCCAGAAACACTGAAATGGTGCTATCCCACTTCTAAGGAGATCAACGGCTGTGGTTCTTCCCTAGATCCGACGGTCGGTGCGATTTCGTGTACCGGGAGTTCATGATGCTCTCGATTCCAATCACTGTCTCCTCGAGATCTCATATCCCAAAATGCCGAAATGCAACTCCACAATTTCTTCGTATTTCATGATTTCAGAGCTTCCGATGTGGAGTACCCTACTCCTTGTCAACAGAAATTCCGAAATGTCGATTCCCAAAATGCCGGAAAAATTTCCTGCCGCAATTTTTGATTTCGAACTTTCCTCTCTCCTGTGTCCCGATCACTCGTCCTCAGAACTTCTGAAACCCCAAATTCTGAAGTTCTAAAATTTCGACCTTGTCGCTCTTCACCTTTATACACAAAATTCTTCTCGCGTTTCGGGGATTTGATCAACCAAAGGTTTCGTCCACACTTCGGACTTATGACCCCCCAAATGTCGAAATGATCTCGATGGTCCAATGATCAAAATCAATGGTCCACATTAAATCTTTCCCTTTGAAGGTGGATCTATCCAATGCTTAACTTCCCCGCAAATTTCTTGGATCCTACGGTCCTCACTAGTTCGGGAGTTCTCCTCGGAGAATTCCGACAATTCAGTTCCTCCTCAAGAACCTCTGGTTCAAAAATATACTCTGCGATCCTTCTCTGGGATGTGACTTCTGCACACCACCTGGGCTTCCCACTTTCTCTTGAATGATTTGAAGGCCCTAACCCTTCTGAGCTTTCTTCGCAACTCAGGTCTTCAAGAAGACTTTTGCACGCACTCTTTTTGGAAATCCTTTGAATACTTCAACGTATTTGAACCTCTGACTCTGTGCACTTTCTCTGCAATAGAATTCTTTCAATCTCTCAACCTTAGTTGATAAATTCTAGGGTCTCGCCCAGCCTGCGCACACCTTGCACGGCTTCTGTGCTTTGCCTGCACTTCTGCATAAATGAGAACAACAGTATCCCTCCTGAGCTTTCAGAGATGAACTCTGAACCTTCGTCAATGCACACCTTGCAGAGGTTTCACTGCACTCCTTGCAAGAACTCTCACTCAGGAAGAGAAACAATTGAAACTCATTCTCTTACTCTCTCATAATTCAAACACTTAACATGAAATCATACATTCATAGTACTAAAGAAAATACATAACAAATAGCATAAAACAACAGTAAGCAGACCATTTAACATGTACAAACAAAAAACATCATAACACCATAAATCTAAATTAAAGCTTCATATATTAATTCAAAGCTCTTGTACATGAGTTCTTCTTCTCAACTCTCTGCTACATCTCTCTCTTCTCTTGCTCTATGCTAATGTTCTAATGATACAGTGATACAAAGATGAGAGTGTCTATATATGTTTTCCCTCCTATTCCTAAAACTGTCTAATCTGGAATTTAAATCTACCTACTTTCATTCACTATGCATAAATGCCTCTACCTCCTACAGATGAGAGCGAATCACTCATGATCTATTTACAATACGCAAGTACGCTTCCCTTTAACCATTTCATTAATGCTTCAAAAACATTTTCAAAACATGTAAAATGTGTGTTGCACTTTCTAGCTGTCTTCTGCCTTCATGCTCGCTTGGCTAGCTGCTTACGATGCTCCTGCATCACCCAGTAAGAATGATCCAATACATTCAAAATACATTTAGAATGGGAGGAGAAACAAACTTAGATTTCCTAGATTTAGTCCCCAAATAACGTAATGTTGTAATGTTCTCAAGGTTCAAACCTATTTCATTGTGCAATGTCTCATATAGGATCATTTCCAAAATTATTGAAACTAGGGTGCAGAGGATCTGTTGATTTATCCCTCCCATGGAGGATTTGTGGCTCAAAGACAAATCTAGGATAACATTTATTGGTTCAAGAAGCGATACAATCTAGAAAGACTCTAGAAGACATGGGAATGGAAATCAAGATAGACATGGAAAATGCATTTAATCGGATCTTCCATAGTTTCCTTCTTGTGGTTCTGGCCAAATTTGGGTTCCATCCCTCCTTCATATGTTGGATTGAAGTTTTCATCAGTAACCCATGGATTGCACCATTACTCAATGGTTGTCCCACAGGTTTATTCAAGGCCACAAGAGGTCTCTAGAAAGGTTGTCCATTATCTTCCCTCCTCTACATCCTTATGGAAGAAGTATTGGGTCAAATATTGGAGCATGAAATAAGGGCTAGGAGAATACAAGGTCTTAAAATAACCTTTGGAGTTAATAGAATAAACCATTCTCAATTTTTGGATGATATTTTGTTTCTTAGGGGAGCATCCATAGACATAGATAGACGCTTCAAATTCATCCTGGATCAATTCCTCTCTATTTTAGGTGGGCTTGTAAACTCCAACAAATGTTATCTTTATGGAAGATCCATGCCAAGAAAAATGGATCCCTTAGAACCCCAGGAAATCGCAGCCATTGGTTTCCCGAGGAAAGGAAATAGTTTCAAATATCAGATTGGGTTCCTGACCCAAATCATGAATACCAATCATATTGGAGGAAGAGTCTTAGGGAGGATTAGACGAAGAGTTTGGAAAGGACTCAGGAGAAACTATCACAATTAAAAATCCAGGTAGGAAATTTAGACATGGAAAAAGAGAGGAAACAATGGACAGGAAGAAGGAGACGGGTTACATACAACTATGGACAACACCTTAAAAAGGATTCCAAAGAAAATAAGGGTCCCAATGGATCTATGTCTCCTAAAGGGGGATCCTCAAAACCCTCAGGTAAATAATGAAATTAGTCTCCTAGAATTGTAGAGGATTGAGAAGAAAAGAAACAATAGAATCAACAAGACACCTGATAAAGATGGAAAAACACCAAATCATCCTACTCTAGGAGATTAAAATTAAGGGCATGATAGTCCTTCATGAAAGCAAATATTTCTGGAAAAATAGTGTTGGTTTGTCGGTGAGCTCTCGTGGAGTGTCAGGTGGCCTTTGCACTCTTTGGAATCCTCAACAATTTCAGTTGGAAGCAAGCTTGGAAACTCTACATTGGATCTTGTTCAATTTGGTTCATATTTCCACAGGTAAAGTATACTCAATATTAAATGTCTACATTCCCAATCAATAACATGAAAAAAAGGATTGTTGGTGCTCTATGATAGCCTTGTCCAAGGAAGGTTATTTAGATAATTTATTTTTTTAGGTGATTTTAATTCTACCATTCATCATTGGGAAAAAATGGGGGTCCTCTGTCAGGTATCTTTGTGGATAACACTTTGATGAATTAATCTCCTCTTTAGATATGTTTGATGTCATCCCCTATAAGGGCCAATTCACTTGGTCTAATCGTAGATCAGGACCAGGTCATATTGCATCCCACCTTGACCACTTCCTTCTTAGAAGCTCCTTCCTAATTGAGCCCTCCACTCCCTCTTCTCTTATCCTTCCATGGGAAAGTTTTGATCACAATCCTATCTCTCTTTCCTTCATGAATGATCGTAACTTGGGCCCTATCCATTTCCATTTCAACCCCTTTGGTTGGAGAATCCTTCCTTTCTCCCTCTTGTCTCCTATGTTTAGAGTCAATGGATTTTTGGATCCCCTGTACATATCTAGGAGTAGAAACTCATACTTCTAAAAAGGGAAATAAAAGAGTGGATCAAGCACTCCTTCAAGGCACCGCAGGAGGAAATCCTTCACCTATAGGAGTATCTAGGAAAATTGATGACACAAATGGAAGATGAATTGTTTACCTCTAATATACTTATCGAATAAGAATAATGTCAGAAAAAATTCCAAACAACATTGAGAAAAGAGGAGTAATCTTGGAGACCAAAATCATGTTGTTTACAGTTGCAGTCGGGAGACTGGAACACTTATTTCTTTCATAATCAGTGTTAGGTGAGAAAGGGGAAAAATAATGTGGAGGAAATCCATCAGGATTACCAATCCATTCTTACCTCCTTCGAAGAAATAAATAAAGAGGCCTTCTCTCATTATGTTGGATTATACGTCGAGACTGAATCAGTGGAAATCCATCTCAAAGACCGAGCCCTCTCCTTCATCTTGAAGCTAGTACATGAAAGATATAATGTTGAGTTAACACAGAGGGTCACTAAGGAGGAAATTTTAGCAACAATAATGCAGTTTGAGTCAGAAAAATCCCTGGGCCCTGATGGTTTCTATGCTCACTTCTAAAAAACATTTTGGCATATCATCAAATATGACCTAGGAAAAATGATCCAATACATTCAAAAGACATTTAGAATGGGAGGAACAACAAACTTAGATTTCCTTGATTTAGTCCCCAAATAATGTAATGTTGTAATCTTCTCAAGGTTCAAACCTATTTCATTGTGCAATGTCTCATATAAGATCATTTCCAAAATTATTTCAACTAGGGTGCAGAGGATCTGTTGATTTCTCCCTCCCATGGAGGATTTGTGGCTCAAAGAAAAATTTGGGATAACATTTTATTGGTTCAAGAAGCGATACACTCTGGAAAGACTCGAGAAGACAGGGGAATGGCAATCAAGATAGACATGGAAAATGCATTTAATCATCTCTGCCATAGTTTCCTTCTTGTGGTTCTGGCCAAATTTGGGTTCCATCCCTCCTTCATATATTGGATTGAAGTTTGCATCAGTAACCCATGGATTGCACCATTACTCAATGGTCGTCCCACAGGTTTCTTCAAGGCCACAAGAGGTCTCTAGCAAGGTTGTCCATTATCTTCCCTCCTTTACATCCTTATGGAAGAAGTATTGGGTCGAAGATTGGAGCATGAAATAAGGGCTGGGAGAATACCAGGTCTTAAAATAACCTTTGGAGTTAATAGAATAAACCATTCTCAATTTTTGGATGATATTTTGTTTCTTAGGGGAGCATCCTCAATCATAGATAGACGCTTCAAATTAATCCTGGATCAATTCCTCTCTATTTTAGGTGGGCTTGTAAACTCCAACAAATGTTATCTCTATGCACGGAACACAAGTGCTCACTCTCTCACTATCATTGCAAGGATTCTCCAATTCTCTTTGGTGACAAATTGGAGAACCTTCAAGTACTTAGGAATCCCTATATGTCTTAATTCACTCATTGTAGTTGATTGGTCAATAATAATATCCAAGACCAAAGAGAAATCCACAATATGGGGAACCCAATGGTTGAATCTGGCAGGTAGACTTGTTTTGGCTAAAGTAGTATTATCGGCTCTCCTAGTATTTCAATACTCCTCAATGTTATCTCCAATGAGCGTCAAAATAGAAATAGCCCAATAAATTATAAAATTCCATTGGGAAGGGGGTGCAAATAAAAACAAAATATTCCATCTAGTAAATTGGCAAGTGGTTAGTGCCCCTAAATCTCATGGGGGACTAGGAGTAAAGGACCCAGTCTTGGAAAATTTGGCCTTGGGCACAAAAAAATTGTGGAGATTGGTCACTGGAGATTATAATAGGTGGAAGAAAGCTCATATTCATAAATATTTTCAAAAGGATCGGATTAAAGGAATTGAGAAGCAACTAAGCTTTCCTTTTGGATCTCCAAGATGGAATTTTCTTCAAGTATCTATGCTTCTTCTTCAAAGTAGTCTCACTTGGATTCTAGGGAATGGAAAATGCATCAAAATTTGGGAGGACCACATTTTGAATAGAGCCCCATTATCATAGGAAAAATCTTTGCAACAACTCAAAAAATGGCTCAAAACTTAACAGAAGCACACCCTATTTGACATATAGCAAATGGATCCTAATAGACCTCTGGATGGGCTGGAATCTGGGTTGTTACCCAGCTGCTCTCGAGACCTAGGCTTCACAATTGCTATCATATTTGCAAGGCGTGTCACTGAGTCACCTGGAAGATTTGGATGTTAAGGGTTAGGGAGATCAAGGATACATAGTCCGCAAAGGGTATGAATTTGTGTTGAAGCAAACAAATCTTTCGTATAAATCCCCCATTTGGAATAATATTTGGAATCATGATGCCCCCCCCCCCCAAGATAAAAAAAATTTTGGACGCTAACGCATGGGAAAATCTTGACTAGAGAAAACCTATGCAAACAGGGAATCGCAAGTCCCTCTAGATGTGCTTTATGCAAAAGAAGCATGGAAACAACTAGTCATTTTTTTTTGGAATTCCAAATCACCAAAGACATATGGAAAGCCTTATTACAAGAACTCTCTTTCAGGATCCAATGGCCTAATTCCATTAAACTTCTTTTGGGAAACTGGGAGAGGCATTATTAGGGAACATTTCGACATAAGCCAATCTTCAAATGATTGTGGGTGGATTTTCCTAAATACATCTACTGGAAAATATGGTTGGACAG
>ML859752.1:0-12903 GCA_009831015.1 Picea engelmannii
TATCATCTTCTAGGGTTAAGACTGGAGATTTTGGTTGGGAAATTTGAGATCCTTTCAGCATAGCATCGCTCAAGCTTCTTATTGTACTAGAATATATCTTATTTGAAGTTATTGTAAGACACCCAACCCCCTAAGTACCTTCTAAGGGAATGGGGTATAAAAATTTCACTTCTCTTGAATCGTCTCTAAATCTCTTTTCAAGGGAACCATTGTCTTTTGCTTGTCGAGAGCTTTCCAATGACTATCAATTTTCTTAAAACTAAGATTTGGATTGAAAGTTGTGCCCTTTTAAATTTTTAGGGCATTCACTGGCCAAAGACCACCTCACTAGCATGTGGCACCCACACCACCATACCAATCCGACGTGGTGTTGACATGTCACTTTCCAGCACAACGTGTCATACTGACTTGCAAGTACATGTGGCATCAAACAACTTGGCCAAATCCATGACTCCTCCTGTGGTAAATCAGGGCAACAGACGGGCAATGGGGATTGACCGTGATCTATATTGACAATCCACTTCTCATCATGGCCCCCTCCGCATGTTCAAGGTTTAACACAGGGTGAAGGGGTCGTGAAACTCAACCATAGTTAAGCCTCTGGTGAAGTGTCATAAGTCGATGGATTGTGACCCCCTCCGCCTATGGTTAACCTAAACACACATGACCCCCCTACAATTGATATAGTGTTGGCATGTGTCATGATGACATCAACACCACGGGGACCCTGATTTTCCAACCTGGCCTGACCATAGTGTGACACATGGACACCGGGACACTAGCCCATTGACCTACTTATACCTTCGAACAAAAACTCCCAATCTAGTGGCCCCGCTAGCACCCCAAACATGTGGCGCTGCCACAACTTGCCACATGGAATAACACATGGCCCTTTTGTTGCCCACCATGTAGATGTCACTTTTCACCCATAAACATCATGGACCACATCCTCAAAGGGCCAAATTACCATGGCACGTCACATACCCTGCACTCAACACCTGGACCTTCCACGTGGACTGACATAGTATAGATATCATCACACCGCACATGACTTATCTATTTAGGTGTTGACACTTATCTGCTTTGTATTGAATGGATGGTTTCATCCTCCGTCATTCCAAGCCTACAAGGGGAGGTTGGAACCATACCCAGGAACCTTTCCCCATCGATGAATCAGATCATCGATCCTTGGAACCATACTCGAAAACCTTACCCCATCAGGGTATCAGGTCATTGGATCATCGGGCCTTGTTTATGCTCTTTGACCAACACTTACACTCCCCAATACTTATATCCTAGGTGTTGGCCCACCAATGTACTGGGAGGTCAGCCTACCAGAGTATTGAACAACCGGGTATCGACCTTCCTAACACAACCTTGTAGACATAAACCATGATAGCCCAGGATACTGATATCATGGTATATTCAAGTCGTAAGACCCCCTCTGAAGCTTATCAAAACAAATCTACAACTAAGATCTCTCGGCCTGTATATCTAACGACTGAGGTTCAAGGGCTTTAATCCCAGACCTTCGCACCCATTTAGGTCCACATTCGACATGTGGCTTGACATGGCATATTATCAGCATGACATCTTGCAACATAGTTTAATCACATTGTTATGGTGTCAACACATGGTCTATGATGTGTCATGACATGTGGCATGGAAATTGTCAGCTGAAGTCATCACGTCGTCTGATTTGTTATGTATTTCTGCGTAGAACTCCCAAATCCACTCGACACATGGCATCACCCACATCATAACACATGGAACAATTTTTGTCTGCCACATGAAACAACTATCTTGTGGCACAATGCCCCCTGGTGTCAGGGTATTGAAACATTTGAAAGAGATGGAATCTTGGATAACTCTCGGTGGTCAATCATCCTGATATGTCTTATCCAGGTGGATATTGGTGGTCACCCACATGATCCAAATTCCAACTGGCTCATCTTGATAGTTTTCAGTTCAGCACGTTTCTCTGTAATGGGGACAATCCTTTGTAATTGTGGGTTATTCACTTATGGGGTTTTCCTGAATCCCCACACAACATATAGGTGGATTTTGGTGGCCACCCACCTATTCCAACTGGCTTATTTTGGAAATTTTCAAGTCAATACATCTTTATGTACTTCCACGGTTGTTTTGGGGCTCTAAACAATGTTTTCTTGTCTTGCCATAGTCAAACTGTAGACAGATTTAGATTTTGACAGCATAATGCATAGTTCTCGAAAATACCTTTCCAACGAGCTATCACGCGCCTAAAATGGAGATCATATGCAAAAGTTACGACCCTGGGAAGTTAATGTACTAACTTACCCCAACGAGGTCCACATGGCTTTGGCGTTTCATATCCTAGGGTTAGGTTTTTGGATGTCTAGGATTTTGGCATTCATGTTTATCGTAAAAATTCCTTCAGAGCCTCATTGTAATCATGTTATTGTGAATGAGTTTAGCTGTCACATCTCTTCTCAGAGGTAAAGCTACCACCATTCTAGTGAGTCTTGCACTCTGTATTTTTAAAGTCTCTGTACAATTATTTCATTCATGGAAATCACGTATTGTTGTATCTCTCTATTTCTGACAATTTTCATGAGTATTTCATTGTAATATCTCTGCTTTCATTTCGTTCTGAAAATAATCTGGATCAATTTCGGGCATCAACCCACCAGGTTTAATAGTGGATATCTAACCCTCTCTAAATCCAATAGTCACAAGTGAGTTCCTGCCATCTGACACTTTAACACTCATTCATAAAAGGAAATGGGATGGAACCGAAATTTGGAACCCTACTCTCGAGTGTCGGCTCATTGGGGTTTCATACCAATTACCACAAGGGATCACCCGTTGCTCTGGGATCCATTATCCCGACTAGTCGATATTCTTTCTTATTTCCCCAATAATACACTATGATCAATGGTTGGAATTCAACCATCCATAGATCTAATGGACAAAATCTCTCGTGGAATTACAAAGGAACTTCGATGGGTAAATAGCCCGTCTTTGGATGGTTGAGATTTAAAATAGGAATAATTGTCTTGTCCTCCATTACAACTCTGTCATGAATTTATGAAAATTTGATTGCAATTAATGAATTATTGAATACGAAGCTTTCATATACCAGGGCATGAGCTCAATGAGGGTCCCACACTCCATTCACCCACAAACGAAACACTAACACTTGTCATCCCCATGATCCTCTAACTGTTATGTTGGCATAACATGTCATGTCTATGTCACTTGCACATGGTGGAACCGCATTAGTTCATGAAACTACTAAGGAAAAGGGAAGTAGAAATTTCCCTGGAACCATTCCCCATCGGGTTACCTGGCTATCATCCCACTGACATATTAGGACTTTCCCAAATGGAATACAGACACGACAATCTTCCGAGGTCCGGTACTCCAATACTCTGGAGACCAAACTCCCTCACGAGCCTAGTTACAAGATCGGTCGTCAAGATATCTCGGAAAGTAGATCTAATGGTTGTCATTCAAGAACATCTTTGAATAATGGGTATCTCAGTTAAACAATTCATCAATACCCTAGTTTCCTGATCTTCAGATATTTCGTTGATCATAGCGTCATATTGGATCCGATGATTACTATCGATTTCCAGTCTTCTTGTTGATAAAAAAATATGATCCTATGTAACATGATTAAAATACAAACCATGAATTAAAACTATAATAAATCATGATAAACCTATCAAATCGGAATTTGATCCTCAAAGATATAAGTTTATCCCATTGAAACTTTTGTTTTCCCGGTATTCGGTAATGTACTTTCCCTTGCAGATTTAAAATAGTCGTAACTTTTTTGTCTTCAATTACATCTATGTCAATACTTTGTGAACATTTAATGACAATTAATGAAGCATTGAGTGTGAATCCTTAATGCATTAATCCTCCCCAATTTTCACATAAACACATTAAGGCAAATTTCAGACTGTTGGGAAATCATGATTGCTTAAACCTAGAAGTCTTAATTCAAATCATTTTCTGTGAGGTTTCCTTTCACTGGTTAGTATTAGAAATTCTTTTTAATTTTATATAAACCTATTAGTTGTTTCTTTTGAATAAAACTTGTTGTCATTTACTTGCAGGAATTCACAAAGACAAAATGACTCACAGAAGCAAAGAAAAACAACAGAATGACAATGAATTTGACATTGAAAAGAACCCCAATTCGACATTTTTCTCTTATACTACATTCAAGATAGACATGAGCAACAATATGGAGTGGACCCAAATTTACTTTTTCTTCTAGGAAGTGGATTTCACTTACGAATATGAATCAGATGTCGATGATTTGGTTGATATTAAAGCATTTGAACTTCACAAAATTGTTTTCAGACCAACTATTTTACCTTATTATGACATGGTACGATGGATTATCTCCCATACTAATATCTCTACATGCATTATTCTTAATTCATCAAAGTTGTTGGTTCCTTTAGGCTTGAATATGTTAATAATATGTATAAGTTAATCCTACCCACAGTCAACCTTGATGACAATTTCATTAAGAAATTCATTAAGAAAAATGTTGAAAAGGAGGAAGCGCAAATGGATGAGTTAATTAAATAATGGTGGAATGACACTGATTCTTTCAAATTCATAGGTGACAAGATCTACCCTATCCCTAGACTGAAGAAATCCCCTATGTTAGTTTCCATAATGCTTTGTTGTTTATATGGTGAGAAAAATTCTTCCAAATTCAAATTGGGTTGGGTCCCTCTCATCCACCAAGTTCTCACAGGGAAGATTTTCAATTGGGATCATATACTCTCTACCAATCTTAAACAAGAAGTGAAAAAGTATCAGGAAGCTCTTCCAGGATGTTCTCCAGGGTTTTTTATGTCTTCTTATTTGGTAGATGCCATAAATGCAGTTACATATTTCCCTCTTTTAGCTTGGAGTTGGTCTCCCTCTGAGGAAGCAATTCATTTATACTGATCTAAAATGTGGGCAATAAATTGCAAAAATTATTTCTATGATATCTATATTTTTTTCACGATTCCCCTGCATCTACTTTTGAAAAACCTGTCAGTCCCAAGATTCACTCAAGAGGCTATGGATGTTATAAAATAAATTGGTGATTGGTTTATAGATTTATAATTTTCATACATCGGGATTTTTGGTTGTGAAGGGCCCCCTCATCTCTTGCTCAAGTGTGTCCTAGACATGTTATTATTAAGAGAAATTGCATATCATATTGTCGGTGTCAGCATTGCAACCACTTTGGCTAAAAATCAGAAAAAACAATGGCCTGCTTTCCCGATTTTACTAGGTATTTATACCTTGTTAAGTGAAAAACATGCTCAAAAAGAGGTTGACTTACTAGATGGAGTCTGACTAGCCCAATGAGATTTTAAGAGACATGATCCAACATAGGTAGTCAAAAAACATTATGCTATGATCAAAATCAAAACATATATTCATGAAGATAGTCCTTTTGACCTTGTTTTTCAGACAGCCATGAACTTCCATGAAGTATGTCGAAGAGTTGATTTCATAAGAAATAATGGTAATTTATTGAACTTCACTGAATGACAAGTTAAGAGGAACAAATATTTTCTTAAGGAAAAAAAATAAAAAAACAAAGAATTGTAGAAATTGAGGAAGATGAAGAAGAAGATAAAAATGAAACATAACCAGTTCATGATGCTTCTTCAGCAAAAACACAAGTGGACAGAACTTCACAAGAGAAAGTTGTAATAACAAAAGAAGATTCAAGCACATCAAATACCCAAACTCCTGCCAAAGTGATTTAGAAAAATACAGAGTTCAACACCAACACAGACATGAAGTTTTCCCACACAACACTCGTTTAGATCACTAATATGATCAATACTACTCCCATAATCTCAATTTCAGGAAGGCTAGTCACCACATCTTTTGATCTTGATAGCATTTTACCTATACAATATATTTTTCTATCTTTAGACATTTTTTTCTTTTATGAAAAAACCAAAATTATAGAAAAGAGAAAGTCGAAAAAGAGCAAAAGGACCCACCATGAAGAAACAACACAAGAAGTAACTCAATTATGGAATGTTGCACATTTGGACGATGAAGAATTTGCAAATGAAGTTGTTGGTGCCTTAGGGGCATTTGCAATGAAAATAAATGGTCCGTGAACAGATTAACCAACTAGATAAAGAAAGAGAAGGACAAAGTAAAAGAGATTATGGAACAACAAAGGATAAAAGAATACAGTTGGTCATAGAAGCATGAATCTCAAGTCAAGGCTATCACAGAAACAAACAATCTCTCTCATAATATCATTGCACAGTCGACAACAAAAATAGATGAAATTAAATTGAGCATGATAGACATGTAGACACATTTCTTAGAGAAAAAGAAAAAATCAAAAAAGACTATGACAAACAGATAGATTTCTTCACTATTGAACTGGAAGAAGCGAAAATAAAGAATGAGAATTAAGAAATCCTAAGGAAAGAAGCAATGGAGCTTAATGCTAAATTATCATCTTCAAAAGTATTGTTCTATTCAATATGGTATGTTATTAAAGAACAACATGAAAAAATCTTGGATTTTTCTGCTGAGTCTCAGTTACAATCTAAAAAGAAAAAAGAACTCCAAGCCATTTTTGAAAATTTGAAAATATGGGAGGCACAAAGAACCAGTTTTCCACTAGAACGCTCCAAAATGTCTGAAGAAGAAAAAATCCAAATACAAGCTTCACTTGATTCTTGGAAAGCAAGTTGTTTGTTTTCACATGATTTAATTGAGGAAACAAGTAAAAATTGATTAGTCTTATGGGATTCAACAATAGTTATAATTGAAGAATATGAATTTCCTCATGTGCAATTTATTGGAAAATCAGTTCCATTATCAAATTGTCTTATAGATGTGTAGCAACAATTAGACTCAAGGACAAACATTATCAACAATTTGAATTTCTGGAATCTGGAAAGTGTTAAACAAATTCTCAATCGTCCAGCAGAATGTTAAAAAAAAAATTGATAGTTTCTTATATAAGTTTTCAACAAAACGAGAGGAAATTGCTAAGAATATTTACCGATGTAAATTAAACAAGGAAATTCCTAGCCTCCATTAATTGCAACCATGTTAGAAAAAATTTCCTTATGGAAAAATCAAGGAAAAATGCAAGGGGAAAAACTCATCACTAGTGTTGTTGAAGTTGAAGAGAATATCTCTCCTTAATATCATTTGTCAAATCAATTTCAAATATCTAGGCCTATTGATTTGATCCAAGGGAGGAAGTAGTTATATAATTTTGCATCTTCGCTCCTATTTATTGTAATTTTGTAAAGAAGAATAGGGTTGGAAATTCTAGAGAGAAGGTTATGTGCTTTGTTGCAAAATCCTTAATCTTTTAAGTTTTGATTACCTAGAAGTGGCATCAGTTCTATGATGTTTTGTTGGTTTTGGTACTATTATTCAACACTGATGAAATGTTTATTTTGAAAACCACTCCTCTCTTTTGTTAGGTTTATTTATGAATGAAAACTTTATGTTCTTGGTTTATGCATTGTTGTTAGAATATTGAGAAAATCTTAGTATTCATTCTTAAATGAATTTGATCATAGATAATCTGGAATTGAACATGAGTATGGATATTAATTCCTCTTGAGTAACTATTTTCTCTACCTATTACTTATATGCATACTTCTAAACTAGTGTTATGGCTACAAGAACTATTTCTTAAATCTGACCGTTCATCCTTATTTCATGTTTAATTTACGTTATTGAATATGAGTATGTTGATTGGTATTTTCTTGGTAAATATTTACTAAGTTAAAACTAAGATACATCTATTAACGGTTGTCAAGCTATTTGAACTATTTATGTGACCTGATAACTCATTTCTATCTCATATTCATCTTCAAATTTCTTCTTGCTCCTCACTAGAATATTGTGAACTATTTCTAGATTCTAGTAATGATAGTGTAGTTTTAGAATATTGATTATATCAGTTCTTTATTTTTCTACACAATAGATTAGAAGAGATTCAAATAAATCCTTCTTTCAAGAAGCAAATTTCCTTAGTGAAAACCGGGCCCACATACCAATGAGGATCTCCATCCCAAACAAGTATAGACCTTATTGGAGCTTTGATCGAGCGATTTCTCCATGTTCTTTGCCAGGAGTTTTTCTAGGAATCAACACATATCAAAGTCCAAAGAGAGAGGTATAATAGAAACAATGAATAGAAACTGATTTACAGGATAAACACACCACATTGGGGTTTCAATACCCATCTAGCTATTAAATAGATACAATGATACAATGAGGATCGAATGGATCTCTAATCAAAATGACAATGACAATAACTAAACATAAGTTCAACTATTACTAACTAGAGTTGACTCGGTGAACTAGCAAATAGATTGAAAGCTGGAGATTACATTTAACAAAATGCAATTTTCAAATTTCTTCTTTCTTACCCTCATATATTTTCATTCTTTCATGAAGGACAAATTCTCATTTTCTTGAACAAAACTTGCAGAGAAATATGCCTATGAACATCAGTCGGAATGGAGTAATTATTACAAAATGAAATCCAAGTCTTTGCAAAACATGAAGTTCTTGCTTTCAGTATACAAATTTCAAGGGAATATTCATTATATTTATTTAGTTATTGGTTTATTGTTCTAATAGTCAGTGAATAATGTTCACTAGCTAATGGTGTTGCTGGTATAACTGATGTCCAAATTTTGATTCAGTTAAAACTCCAGATTCATCTAATTGTTGTACTAGTTATGTTGAAGTTCACTGAAATGATGCTAAATCGAATTCCATTATTTTATTGCTCATATATTTCATGGATTTGTCTGTTTTATGGAGGGTGACATCTGTGTTGTTGCTCCTTTGAGCCATGATCAGGGCATTGAGGTATAGCCAGATCTAGATAAGGAGGTATGACCAGTTTTGTAGGAAGCATTCAAGGGTCCCTAACTGAGAATCTCAATTAATCTAATTTTCATCACACAATGAACTTATGCAGTGCAAAGGCATGTAAGAAAAATTCTAAAAAATAAAATATTGACAGTTGATCCTTTAGATCCTTCAGATTGACCTCCCTACATAATGTGTTTTTATAACCCTTGAGATGTTTTTGGATAGGAAACTATGCCAAGGCATCCATAAAATTGATTGGTTTTGTTTAAGTTGGTCTACGCTAAAACAAAGTGTTTTGTTGCTTTACTTTAGTTCCTTAATTACCAATATTTAAAGATTAAAGATCGTTTTTTAAGGGCGGAATATCTATGTTTCAAACACTTGAATATTTTAATGAGTGAGAGAACAGGTGAGAAAAACAAAATCCAAGTGCAAAACAATGTATAATTTGACAAATATTATTTTACTCTCAGAAAGAAGAAATGGTAACAAAATATGTATATGAACCAGAATATAATTTGAACAAAAAGGAATGATTTGTTTCTATTAAAAAAAAAATAATAAAAATTAAGTACAAGTCCTCTTAATACTCACACTATGTCGAAGAAGTCTATAACTTTAAATGATCCTTTCCACTATTTGCAATAGTAGTTGTTATACAAAATTATCACAATCGTGACAAAAAATACATTCAATAGGAATTTATAAACATAGAGAAAACATCAATAACAGAAGTCATGTGAACATAGAAAATTCTCCAATATACAGAAACGACAGTAACACGTAAATCGAAAAGTTTTTGGACCAGTACATTACCTGTGACACAAATCATTTAGATCTAGAACTCACCAAAGTCCATAGGCACTACCATGCAAATAGATGTAAAAAACACATGAAATCGCATTGTAGATCATGGGTAAAATCATGAAGATGGGTAACACTTTTGTTTGTTTTATGAGATTTTTATTTTTATTTTAACAGGTTCTTCAACTTCCAGTTAACAAAATTATTTTATTTATTTATAATTTTACTTTACTGTAAAAACAAAACTTGTGAAGAATTTTGTTAGCTTTCTACTGACTATTTTTCAATTTTTTCTATTAAGGTTTGATATGTCAATTTGGTAATTGTTTGAAAGTATGTTCCTTAAAAACGAAAGGAAAGATAATGAGTTATTCCCCCCGGCCCCCCTTCCAACAATGCATCCATTATTAAACTTTTGTTTTTGACAAATGAAATATACTGCAACAATCCACAGAGACTCTATTTTGTGACGACTTTAGTTTTGAATCCAACGGATGAATATTATAATTTCTAGAATTTTTTAAGTTGACCAATATGAAAAAGTTACAGATTTTAAACATATGTTTCCCCCCACCATGTATCTATATTAATTTTTACTTAAAAGTAAAATCTAAAAATACCCTTTTGAAGAGAATAGTTTAAGGATTCTAAATATAAATTTTCCAAACTTTCCACTCTCTATTTTTAGAGATATTGATTTTTCATTTCACTGAATCATAATCTCAGCTAAAAATATTATGCAGTGATTTTTTTTATAAAATAATATAAAATTAGATAAAAACAATGAAAATGAAAGCAAATTACATTCAATGAAAGTAATTCAATTTTTAAAATGTTGGTATCAATTTCGAAGCTAAATTCTGAGTATTTGTAGGAATCCACTAACTCCAAATATCAAGTAAGATGGAGAGAATTTGCAATTTCCTGCAAACAGTCCCATTTTTAGGTTTTCGACCGAAATATTCTTTTGGACGAAACCTAGTTTTTAACGGAATATTCTTTCGACTGAAAAATGTTCCTGTCGAAATATTCTTTCCGTAGGAAAAAAAAATCATCCAAAAAATATTGTACACAAATTTTGAGGGCGTCGTTCAATTTGACGTGCAAATTTTCGGCCGAAAAAATGCCGCTAGGAATTTTGGAGACCCGATTTTCACAAAAGTTGTATATATACAACTTTCCTATGTCACCAATGAAAATGACAAAATTCATTGAACCACTTAGTTTAGTTGACAATGTTCTAGTTAAGAAATCAAAATCCCTACTCACATATCTAGAGAAAACAGATTATGGAAACTTGATGAAGTTTGAATACTTCTTGATGGAACTGAAGATAAGATAAGATGAGTACATCCAATTACTACAATATACACTAAAGCAACCAACAATCTTCCTAAAATGAAAACCATCACATATTTGAAACAATAGTTTCACCAAGGACATTCCAAATATGTGGAATGCGAATATAGATGCACAATATGTGCTCAATGCATATGTTGCAACATTATATTGTTCCTCACATGTGACAAAATTTTACAAATCTATGACAAGTGCATTTAGGAGAATATGCAGAGAACATGAAACAAGTCGAATCAATGCTATGCAAATGATACATACACTTGGAAATACATT
The DNA here is from genome assembly GCA_009831015.1 of Picea engelmannii. Lineage (NCBI taxonomy): Eukaryota > Viridiplantae > Streptophyta > Pinopsida > Pinales > Pinaceae > Picea > Picea engelmannii. The sequence continues at coordinate 11,329 of ML859752.1, forward strand.
GCTTAATCTTCAACAAATGTCAGCTCAATAGGAAGTTGATAATTCACTTTCCCTACCATTGAGTTCCAACTCAAGGGAATGTATCTTCATAAACATGTCTCTGCCTGGTGAACACACATTCATGCTTAAGCCACCATTCCTACTAAAAAAAGAACCTGATAATTTAGAACACATGATGTGCCACTCCATTCTTGATTACTACATTGAGCGTCCAACTTCTCTCAAGCATATCTTCCTTTCAAAATTTGTATCTAATTACAAGAAAAATGGTATACACATATCAAAAAAGAAAAAAACAAACAAAATGTAGTTTGTCAAATACAACAAATGCATCGAATATGAAAACTTATGTCGTGAGAAAATTATGTTGCACGTTCCATTTGAACAAAGTGAAGACACATTAAAATATAACTTCGATACAAGGCAGGACACATGTACTTTCTATCAGAGTACAATACAAACCAATGAGGATAAATTTACATACAACATCAACCCAACATGGTGTGATTTAGAAACTGCACTTGAGCAACTAGATAGTCTTGCAAACACTAATGATATAGCCGCTGACCTACAAACAACTAGACATGACTATGAACATTATGACTTACAAGCAGATCTTCAATATCCTCAACAATCTAATATCAGAAAAAGTATTAATCTCAGGTTTCAAGTCACAAAGCATCCATTTTTCTTCAAAAATGAGGAATATTATAGAATTAGAAGATTGTTAAATAGAGAACAAAAATTGACAATTGATCCTTCAGATTGGCCTCCCTACATAATGTGTTGTTATAACCCTTGAGATGTTTCTAGCTAAGAAACTATGCCAATGCATACATAAAATTGATTGGTTTTGTTTAAGTTGGTCTGTGTTAAAGCAAAGTGTTTTTTTTCTTTACTTTAGGTCCTTAATTACCAATATTTAAATATTAAACATCAATTTTCAAGGGAAGAAACTCTATGTTTCGGACATTTAAATATTTTAATGAGCGAGATAAGAGGTGAGAAAAACAAACTCTGAGTGCAAAAAAATTTATCCTCTGATAAATATTATTTTACTTTCAGAAAGAATAAATCATAACAAAATATGTATCTAAACCATAATATAATTTGAATAAAAATGAATAATTTGTTTCTATTCAAAAAGGTTTAATAAAATTAAGTACGGGTTCTCTTAATACTCACACTATGTCAAAGAAGTATGTAACTCTTTCTGTAACTTTCGATTGACAACAACTTTCCTTTATCATTCAAAGTTGAATGTAACCCCATCTTGACTAGGTTTTCCAATTTATTTATGAAAGAGTCAATGTTTTTCTTCACCATTATGCATTCGTTTTGAGCTATCTGCAATAAATTTCTTTTTTTTTTTAATCTTTTCAACCTCCATAACCATTGTCGCTTTAGATTCCACACCTTTCCTTCTTAGTGCTTCACTAGAATTGGAATTTAGGAACTTAATAACTTGGGTAGCAACTGGTGGTCGAGTTCCTAATTCTTGAAATGATTTCTTTATAAATTCATCTGCTTCATCTATTAATAGGATCTCATAATCAATTATCTTGAAATAATCCC
>ML859753.1:0-21008 GCA_009831015.1 Picea engelmannii
TTGTAAAAAATTTAGACAAACAACATCACATATCAAAAAAGGGTATGTGGATTTTATTGAGAAAGTTGAAAAAAATATACTTTATTTATATTGGAAGACTATGGTTTATAATCATAAGTTCATTTGTTAAAGGTGCTTAGTCAAAAGCCAATAAAGTTAAAGGTGGCTAACCATAAGCTAAGATGGTTGAAGGTGATTAGTTAAAAGTGATTGTTATGTGCCTAATCACAACATAGATAACATCTTTATAATAAGGCCATATGCGTACAAATGTTTTCTTTATATAATAACAACATATATACCTAACATAAGTTTAGGGTTAGTGCTTATGTATCTTATTAGTCCCTGCTAAAGCAGGGAATATAGTGATGGATTGCAAGTCAAAATCATTTTGACTTTTGTAAATTTACAAAAAAATTAACAATGTTTTATAATGTTTTTCAATAAATATTTATTAATGAGAATTTTATATATAAATAAAAATATTTTTTTATTTTTAAATATTCAAAATTCTATTTTTTGATTGGTCAAAAACTCTGAAGTGACTAATTTCCCTTGGTTGGAGGTGACAATTAACCACAAAACTAAAAAAATTAAATTATTTGTTTTTAAAAAAATCCACAAATAGCCACGTATTAATTAAAAGTACAAATAATGATTGATGTTACCGTCATTCTGTGTGTAGTAAATGTAAGAATACACTTTGGATTTTGAGACTTTGTTTCATCTGCCAATGAGTTGATGAGTGCACTTTCTCCACCGTCCATATGTACACACCCGATCACGTCAACCACAACGTTTAGCCTCGGGTTTTGTTTTGCATGCTTAAATAATGGAAATTCTTGTACTTTGTTTTGCAAAATGTACAGACCCGATCATGTCAACCACAATATTTAGTCTTGGGTTTTGTTTTGCATGCTTAAATAATGAATGATCTCTCATACATTAATAATTATATGTAATATCAACATACTATCTTGTCACTAATGCCAACCTACCCATTATTTATTACAATATGTTGAGGATAGCAAAGAATTTATGCGAAAGAGGAAAATGTTATTAATATTTATCTGGGTGAGGTGAATCTTTCAAAATAGTCTCTTCTTGAATATTTGGTAATCTTATGCCTCTTTCATTGAAATTAGAGGCTTCCTCGAATTTCAATGAAAAGAGAGAGAGATTATAGCTACAATTGAAGGGAAAGGGGTACGTGGATTCCATAAACCTAGAATATTTTGGAATCCACATACCCTTTTCCATAGAATATACTAACTAGATCCAAAAACCAAAGACATGAAATACGGTACTACACATATTATAATATATTATCAAGGAAAAAACAAGCTACGTGAAATTTGGACATTTGAATAAAAAATTACAAGTTAAATGAGTACATCAATAAAAAAATAACATACTAACCTTGCAAGTTCAAAATCCAAGCTATGTAGATCAAGAATTGGATTTGTTCAATCAATGGGTGATGGAAAAAATAAACAGCTCAAACAAAATCCAAGAACAGTGTCGCAACTATAGCAATTGTGTCGCAAAGTCTCTTAAAGTCACGTATATATAGATCAAATAGTCAACTAGCCGTTAACACTGACCAATGAGATAGGCAAAAATTTTGTCAATATTGCCACAAAAGTTCGTGGATATTGCCATGAAAGTTTGTCGATATTTCCATGAAAATCTAGACTAGGTTAAAATAAGATTTGTGTGGATATTGCGATGAACTTTCGTGGCAATATCGACGAAAATCCCACCCTGTTTAAAAAAAAAAGAGATGAAACTAGTGGAAGCATGGAAAAATTACGTGGAATAATCTGCCCATATGTAGTAGTGATACCTCTAATTCTATCAAATCTACAAGAAACCATTTTGTTAGAATTATACATATGATAAAAAATTTGTCAATTAATGCTATATATTCCCTTTTTCTACTCAATTCATGAACTTTATATCATCCTTCTCCAAATTATAACAATTCAATGTTATTTTCCTCTGAATCATCTTTCTAATGACTATTCCCATGCCCCAATCCGATATATGAGTTGAAATTTATGGCTTCCTGAAAAAATCACCTTCACCCTTTTTGTGCACACAGGATCTTGTAGTGGCACTGGAATGGTTATGTGACAATATTGTCAAATTATTACACAACCCCTTTAAACTGGTACAAAACTTGAATTCTACACAGGCGCTTCCTTCCATCCACTTTCCTTATGACTGTGGGCTCAAAACCACTATATTATCCACTTTAAGTGTTGCTCCTAGTGCCTTGCCCTTATTCTTCTACATAGGAGATGGTTCGAAAAATGTATGTGGGATTGTTTACTTCTAGGCCCTCTGTCCCTCTAATCAACCCCTTTACCTTATCATGAGACCAACAGTGGAACCAAGTCCTCTAGACTTTGACCTTTGGGCTATTCTCCCTTTTCAATCTTCCAACTCTCTCGGAGTAAACTTTATCGAAACACTTACATTATCTTCACTAGTAGATCAGATGGTTGAGATTTAATATCTTGTTGATTGGATGATCCTGGCTCATTTTGTGGTTTGAACGAAATCAATGATCAAGACTTAATCAAGCGTTGAGATGGACAGTTCATGCAACTCAACAAGTTAGTTTGTTAATGACATAGCCATTGCGCGCATTAATATCGTGTTGGTACATACTCAAAAATTTCAATAGTCCAGATCAATGCACACTTCCTCCATTAAATTAACATCTCTGTAAATCGATTTGTGCCTTTAAATCTCCACCGTGGGTCTTAAAATTGGAAATGGCTCTGGACTGTCCATCGGAGGTTCCCATTCGGACTACTGAAGAATCAAGCTCAAAAGTGACTCCAAAAAGAGGGTATTGAAGAATATCCCCTTCTCAATACCATCGTAACTTATCACTCGGAGTTCAAAATATTAGGTAAGTGTCACCACTTTGACTAGAGGGTATCAAAGAATATTCCCTTTTGATACTATTGGAACTTATAACTCGAAGTTCAGAAAGTCAAAGAAGTTTCTCTGCTTCGAAAAGGAGGGTATCGAAAAATATTTCCTTTTGATACCTTATCACTCGGATTTCAGAATATTAGGTAGTCTTCTCCGCTCCGACCAGAGGATATCAAAGAATATTCCATTTCAATACCATCAAAACTCTTTTGAATGAGATCTTCCGAAAACTCTTTTCTGAAAGTACATTCTAGCGAAATATAACGGCTAAAAATGATCCTGATTGATCTAACGACTCTTGTTCTTTTAGGATTCTATGATCGAATTCTCTTCATGCCCAACTCTGAAGTCCTTCTGACATTTCCTTCCCGAAGGCCTATCAGGAACACCTTTCTTGGACCTCTAATATTGAATCTTGACCATTGATCCTCCAGGTCAAATTAATCTAGATCGTCAATCCATAAAACTACAGAGTCGTCATGAAACACATAGGAGTTCGACTTCCAAGGATGAATTCAAATCTTTAGCTACAGATCGATGCCATAAATCACTTCTTCAACTACTCTGAACACTAAAACTCAAAATCTTCCCAAAATTTGGGGATTTCATTTTTGTTCTTCTCTATTTCCCCCCCCAAATTCACAACAGAAAAATCTACCATAGAAAATTTGAAAAAATCACAAAATTTTTGGCCCATACCAGTATGGTGTTGAAACAATAGCTCTAATACCAATATGTAACATACCCAACCACCCAGAAGCTTGCCACGCTACCTCAAAGCACTCACTTCTAAACCCATTTCGAATTCTGATAATAATTAATTTGAAATGAAGCATGAAATACTCACATGAATTAATCAAGATCCATGCTACAACATAAAATAAATAAACAATGTTATATGCACAACAAATAACCAACAAGCATGCACACAGAAATACATCTCATAGACAATTAAATACACATTGGAAAATACATTGTATAGAAAACACAGAGACCACTTATGTTTGCAAGTAAACATTCACCAACTAGATGCAGACCAAGGAAGTTCCTCCCAACCATAGACATTGTTGTTCATTTACTCTCAACATAAGGTCACCCCTGAGCCAGGGCTATGAATCCACAAGGATGGGTCCTAGGCCAAATCTAAAACACACAATAGTTGGATAACTAGCTCTAAGGTTTCCCAACCACACAACAAATCCTAATTTCCATATCTCTTTCCCCTTCATATTGCACAACCCAAATAAATGAACACTTTTCTCTGCCATGCAGTCCCTCAGGCCATTCCATTTCTCTCCAGGGCTCTAGTTTTGTTGGTTAGGAAATATCACTCCTGGAAACTCCAAGGATTCTAAGTGTTCCAGATTATTTTCAGTGAGAAATGAGAGCGGAGATATAATAAATAAATGTACAGATATATCTCAAATATCAAATCATATAATAGAAATATATCAGATATGCAACTATAAACACAGAGATATAGTAATACACAATTTCTATTAATGAGCGAAATGTACAGAACTGTAGAAATACAAAGTGAAAGACTTGCTAGAATGGTGGAATCTTATGTCTGAGAAGAGATGTGACAGATACTCACATTTGCAAGAATATTATTACAATGAGGCTCTAAAGGAATTTTTAACATAAATAAAATCCAAAACCCTAACCTCAGAGGATGAAAAGCCAACAGTTGTGTGGACCTTGTTTTGGGTAGTTTGGTGTATCAACTTCCCGGGGGCATAACTTTGGCATATGATCTCCGCTTGGGGAGAATGATAGCTCGTTGAAAATATATCATAGAGGAGATTCTTTTTTATGACTCAATAAGATCCTTTTCATCTCATTGAGGTGCTTGATCTAGAAAAAAAACTTCATTTAGGCCTTCAAAATAGCCCTGGGAGTTTAGGAACCAAAAAACTGCTAAAACCAGTAAATTGCCAGAAGACTATTTTGAGCTAGTTGGAATAGGTGGGTGGCCACCAATATCCATGGGATCAATACTCTCTCCTTAGGAAGAAATGGTCTCCATTATGTTGAATTCTTGGGGGAGAGGGAAAATGTTTTGTTGAATCTACATCTTAATGAGTTGCTTGGCTTGCTGGAGAAATTGCGTTGCTTAGCTTGTTGAAGGTTGTCACGAACTTGTTATTGGAGAAGTTGAGTTTTTTCAATGATTCAGACTACATGAGATGACTGTGTATAAGGAATATTTTTATTTTGTTCCAATATTGTCAAACTTCTTTTGTTGGAGAGAAGGTGGTTGGGTCGAGGCTGTAGTGGTTGCAGTATCCTTCTATTCACCTTTTGAATAGATTGTGAAGAAGATGAATTGTGTAGTATGAGATACTACCTTGCATCACTGTTTAGGTGGGAAAATAGTTGGAACTACCTCTGGTATCCCGTAGAGATGACCCCCGAGAGTAACAATGACACTGCGAGGTCGAGAATAATATATAGCATGGCACTCCTACATATATGGCTAGACCAAGAGAACATCACAGACATCCAGCAAGGAAACATCACATAATACCTCATCCTTGAAGGGATGGATGATGTATGACAATTGGCCCTGCTAGCTGACATGGAGATATCGTTCCTGGCGAAGCCACCTGATGTTGTATGGTTGCGGGTGTGGTGTTTTCGAAAATCCCAACTGTTTGACAACCTCTGTTGAGATGAGGTTCTTTTGGCTTCCTATATCAACAATAAAATGTAGCGGGGTACCCTTCACCCACATCTGTGAATGAAAAAAACATTCCCCCTCCTCAAGATTTGTTAGTTCTTCTGGTTGAATTGGTGCGGTCGTGATTGTAGTAGCGGGGTCTGCCTCGATTATCTGTCTTCTACCAGTATTTTCTGAATCAGATTCTGAGTCAGGGTTCAACTCCTTGTATTTGATCTCGACCACCAATGATTGTTTTGAGCGACATTCATCGGTGTTTTTCCAGGGGATTTTGTGTAAATTGCACCATTTTCTAGTGTCCTCCTTCGTCTTCACGTGAACCTTATTTTCTTGTGGCTTGGACTAGTTTTCAAGAGTCTATTTATTAGGCCCATCTTTATCATACTTTAGCTCTTATGGATTTGCAGACCCGAACTCCCATTTGTTTTGGTGCCTAAATTTCTGATCGATTTTAAAAACATATCGATAAGAAACACCCAGTGATGAGATATCCAGAAAATCCATTTTAGTTTGGATGTATCTATGTAGAGCCCCACGATATTTCAGAACCAAATTTCACTCAGAGTCTTTGATACCCAGTTTGGTGTGCAAGGTATGGAAATTATTTGTGAACTCTATCACTGTTTGGCCCCTCTCTTGTCATAGTGTGGTGCATCTCATGTATTGGTCATCATAGTTACCAACAGGTTAATATTGTTCCTTGACTACATCCACAGAAAAATCCCAAGTGGGCTCAACTCCATATATTCCAGACTCCTTTGTGGAACTTTGTTCCTAGTAAATTTCCCACCAATGTTTAACATTGGGGCCGGCCTTAAGAAGTGTGAATGTGATGTTTTCCCTGTCGGAGAAATTACAAACTAAGAAATAACCTTCTAGCATATTTAACCATTTTTATAGGGAATCTACATCTATTTGTCCTTCAAATATGGGAATATCAAAATTAACTAGTACCTTCAAAGGAGAGGTGATTCCAAATTGGCCGCTTGATGAAGACATGTTAGTTGTTATCAGCAGGCATTGAAAGATGTGGGAAAAATTCTCCATCATTTCGTCCCTTTGTCATGTGAGAGCTTGTTCAAGCAACAAATGAATAGAATTGTTTGCTCTGTCATTTTTTTTTTCTTCCTCCATGGAGGTTTTCTTGGGTCTACGAGAGAAATTGTCCTAAAGAGAGACATGCTCAAGACCTAACTTTCTATACTCATACCTCGTCAGGGACATGCACTGAAAAACGATCAAGAGCATCATGTTCTAATACCATTGATACCGATTATTTTCAGCATGAAATGAGAGCGAAGATACAATAAAGAATTGTATAGATATATCTTAGATATCCAATAATATATCAAAAATATATCAGAGATGCAACCATAAACACAGAGATACAGTAATACACAATTTCTATTAATGAGCGAAATGTAAAAAACTATAGAAATACAGAGTGAAAGACTCACTAGGATGGTGGAAGCTTATCTATGAGAAGAGATGTGATGGCTACTCACATTCACAAGAAGATGATTACAGTGAGGCTCTAAAGGCATTTTTAACATAAAGAAAATCCAAAAACCTAACCCTGGAAGATGAAAGGCCAACATTTTTGTGGACCTCGTTTTGGGTAGTTTGGTGTATCAACTTCCCAGCGACGTAGCTTTGGCATACGATCTATGTTTGGGGTGCATGATAGCTCATTGGAAAGGTATCGTCGAGGATACTCATTTTGGGGGCTTAACCAGAGCCTTTAGCTATCATTAATGTGCTCGATCCTTAAAAAACTTCATTTAGGCCTTCAAAACAACCCCGAAAGTTTAGGAACCGAAAAACTACTAAAAATAGTAAATTGCCAAAATATTGTTTTGAGCTAGTTGGAATAGGTGGGTAGCCACCGATATCCCACTAGATCAATCCTCCCTCCTTAGGAAGAAATGGTCTCCATTGCATTCAGTGCCTGGGGGAGAGAGAAAAGCGTTTGTTGAATTTACATCCTGATGAGTTGCTTGCCTTGCTAGAGAAGTTGTGCTACTTAGCTTATTGAAGTTTGTCACGAATATGTTGCCGGAGAGGTTGAGTCTATTCAACCAATCATTCTACATGAGATGAATATGTGTAGAAGGAATATTTTCATTTCTCTGCAATCTTGTCAATCTGCTTCTGTTGGATAGAAGGTGCTTGAGTTGAGGATGTAGTGGTTGCATTGTCCTTATGTTCATATTTTGAATAGATTGTGAAGAAGCCGAATTTGTAGTATGAGATATTACCTTGCGACATTGTTTAGGCGGGACAGTAGTTGGAACTAACTCTGGTATCCTATAGAGACGATCCCTAGAGTAACAATGACACTACAGGGTCAAGACTCATAAACAACATGGTGCTTCCACATATATGGCCGGCCCAAGAGAACATCACAGACATCCAGTGGGGAAACATCACATAATACCTCATCCTTGAAAGGCTAGATGCCATATGACAATCGACACTACTGGATGACATAGAGATCTCATCCCTGGCGAAGCCACTAGATGTTGTATGGTTGTAGGTTTGGTGTTGTCGACAATCCAAATTGTTTGACGACCTTTGTTGAGATGAGGTTCTTCTGGCTTCCGCTATCAATAATAAAATGCAGTGGGGTCCCCTTCACCCACATATGTGAATGAAAAATGCATTCCCCCTCTTCAGGATCTGCTCGTTCTTCTGGTTGAATTGTTGTGGTCGCAATAGTAGTGGTGGGGTCTACGTCGATGATCTATCTTCTACCAGTATATTTTGAATCAGATTATGAATCAAGATTTGGCTCCTTGTCTTTTATCTTAGCCACCAATGACTGTTTTGAGTGACATTCATCGATGTTGTGAAAAATGATTTTGTGGAAATCACACTATTTTCTAGTGTCCTTATTCATCTTCCCGTGACGCTTCTTTTCCCGTGGCTTGGACTGGTTTTCAGGAGTCTATTTTTTACGCCTGTATTTATCATACTTTATTTTTTTCGAATTTCCAGAATCAAATTCTCGTTGGTTCTGGTGCCTAAATTTATTCTCTATTTTAACAACATATCGATAAGAAACACCCAGTGATGAGATGTCCAGAAAATCCTTTTTAGTTTGGATGTATCTGAGTAGAGCCCCATGGTATTTTAGAACCAAATGTTGCACGGAGTCTTTGATACCCATATTGGTGCACAAGGTATGGAAATTATTTGTGAACTCTGGCACTATTTGTCCCCTCTCTTGCCACAGTGTGGTCCATATCATGTATCGTTCGTCATAGTTACCAACAGGATAATATTGTTCCTCGACCGCATCCACAATAACATCCCAAGTTGGTTCAACCCCATATAGTCCAGACTCCTCTGTGGAAATTTTCTCCCAGTAAGTTTCCCACCTATGTTTAACATGGGGGAGAGCCTTAAGGAGTGTGAAGGTGATATTTTACTTGTCGTAGAAATTGTGAACAAAGAAATAACCTTCTAGCAGATTTAACCATTTTTCTAGGGCATCTGCATCTATCTTCCCGTCAAATATGGGAATATAAAAATTGACGTGTACCTTGAAAGGAGAGGTTCTTACAAAGTGGTCGCTTGATGAATACGTGTCGGTTGTTATCGACAGGCATTGAAGGATGTGGGAAAAATTATCCATCATTTTGTCCCTCTGGCGTGTGAGAGCTTGCTCAAGCAACAGATTAATAAAATCGTCTTCTCTGTCGTTTTTATTTTCTTCCTCCATGGAGGGTTTATTGGGTGTGCGAGAGCGATTTTCCTCAAGAGAGACAAGCTTGAGACCCAACTTTCTGTACTCAGACCTCGTTAGGGACATGCACTGAAAAACGATCAATAGCAGCCTGCTCTGATACCACTGATCTAGATTATTTTTGGCACAAAATGAGAGCAAAGATATAATAAATAAATGTCCAGATGTATCTCAGATATCCAATAATATAACAGAAATATATCAGAGATGAAACCATAAACACAGAAATATATTAATACACAATTTCTATTAATGAGAGAAATGTACAAAACTGTAGAAATACAGAGTGAAAGACTCGCTAGAATGGTGGCAACTTATCTCTGAGAAGAGATATGACGGCTACTCACATTCGCAAAAAGATGATTAAAATGAGGCTCTAAAGGAATTTTTAATATAAATAAATTCCAAAACCCTAACCCTGGAATATTAAAAGCCAATAGTTTTGTGGACCTCGTTTTGGGTAGTTTGGTGTATCAAATTCCCAGTGGTGTAACTTTGGCATACGATCTTTGTTTGTAGCGCACGATAGCTCGTTGAAAAGGTATCATCAAGGAGATTAATTTTTTAGGCTCAATCAAATCCTTTGGCTATCATGTAGTTTATAAATCTCGAAAAAACTTCATTTAGTCCTTCAAAATGGCCTTGGAAGTTTAGGAACTGAAAAACTGCTAAAAATAGTAAATTTCCATAAGACCGTTTTGAGCCAGTTGGAATAGGTGAGTGGCCACCGATATCCACTTGGATCAATACTCCCTACTTAGGAAGAAATGGTCTCCAATGCATTGATTTCCCAAGGTATAGGGAAAATAATTTGCTAAATCTGCATCTTGATGAGTTGATTTCCTTATTGGAGAAGTTGTGTTGCTTAGCTTGTTGAAGGTTGTCATGAACCTGTTGTTGGAAGGGTTGAGTCGGTTCAAACAGTTGGGCTACTTGAGATAAATTTTTGTAGAAGGAATCTGTGTATTTTTTTGTAATCTTTTTGACCTCCTTATGTTGGATAGAAGGTTCTTGGGCCAAGGCTATAGGGGTTGCAGTGTCCTTCTATTCACCTTTTGAATGGATCGTGAAGAAGATGAATTTTGTAGTGTGAGATACTACCTTGCGGCACTGTTTAGGTGGGAAAGTAGTTGGAACTACCTATGGGGTCAGGATTCGGCTCCTTGTCTTTGATCTCAGCCACCAATTATTGTTTTGATCAACATTCATTTGTGTTGTGCTAGGGGATTTTGTTGAAATCGCACCATTTTCCAGTGTGCTTCTTCGTCTTCTTGTGACCCTTATTTTCCCATGGCTTGGATTGGTTTTCAGGAGTCTATTTGTTAGGCATGTATTTATCATACTTTGGTTGTTTCGGATTTGCATACCTGAACTCCCATTTGTTCTGGTGCCTAAATTTTTGCTCGATTTTAACAACATATCGATAAGCAACATCGAGTGATGAGATGTCCACAAAGTCCATTTCAGTTTGAATGTATCTGTGTAGAGCCCCACGATAATTCATAAACAATTGTTGCTTAGAGTCTTTCATACCCAGCTTGGTGCATAAGGTATGGAAATTATTTGTGAACTCCAACACTATTTGGCCCCTCTCTTGCCACAGTGTGGTCTATCTCATGTATTGGTCGTCATAGTTACCAACAGGGTAATATTGTTCCTTGAGCTCATCCACAAAAAAATCCCAAATGGGCTTTGCCCCATATATTCCAGACTTCTCTGTGGAACTTTTCTCCTAGTAATTTTCCCACGAATTTTTAACATGGGGGAGAGCCTTAAGGAGTGCGAAGGTGATTTTTTCCCTGTCAGAGAAATTGTGAATAGAGAAATAACCTTCTCACATATTTAACCATTTTTCTAGGGCATATGCATCTATATGTCCTTCAAATATGGGAATATCAAAATTGACGTATACCTTGAAAGGAGAGGTGTTTCCAAATTGGCCTCTTGATGAAGATGTGCCGGTTGTTATTGACAGGCGTTGAAAGATGTGGGAAAAAGTCTCCATCATTTTGTTCCTTTGTTGCATGAGAGCTTTCTCATGCAACAGATTAATATAATCATATTCTCTATCTTTTTTATTTTCTTCCACCATGGAGGGTTTATTGGGCGTGCGAGAGTGATTTTCCTCAAGAGAAACAAGCTCGAGACCCAACTTTCTATACTCAGACCTTGTCGGGGACATGCACTAAAAAATTATCCAGAGCGGCTTGTTCTGATACCACTGATCCATATTATTTACGAAACGAAATGAGAGCGGGGATATAATAAAGAAATGTACATAGATATCTCAGATATCCAATAATATAACAGAAATATATCAGAGATGCAACCATAAACATGGAGATACCATAAGCTTATCTCTGAGAAGAGATGTGAAAACTACTCACTTTCACAAGAAGATTATTATAATGAGGCTCTAAAATAATTTTTAACATAAAGAAAATCCAAAACACTAACCCCGGAAGATGAAAAGCCACTAGTTTTGTGGACCCCGTTTTGGGTAGTTTGGTATATCAACTTCTTGAGGGCGTTACTTTGGCATACGAACTCCGTTTGGGGCACATGATAGCTCATTGGAAATATATTGTCAAGGAGATTCATTTTTGGGGATCAAATAGAGACTTTGTCTAACATTTAGCTGCTCGATCTCGAAAAAACTTCATTTAGGACTTCAAAATGGCCCTGAAAGTTTAGGAACCAAAAAACTGCTAAAAATAGTAAATTGCCATTAGACCATTTCGAGCCAGTTGGAATAGGTGGGTGGCCATCGATATACAACTAGATCAATCCTCCCTCCTTAGGAAGCAATGTTCTCCATTTATTTGAGTGCTCGGGGGAGAGGGAAAAGCGTTTGTTGAATCTACATCTTGATGAGTTGCTTGCCTTGCTGGAGAAGTTGCGTTGCTTAGCTTGTTGATGGTTGTCACGAACCTTTTGTTGGTGGGGTTGATTCTATTCAACCAATAGGGCTACATGAGATGAATGTGTATAGAAAGAATCTTTGCATTTTTCTACAATCTTATCGACCTGCTTCTATTGGATAGAAGGTGCTTGGTTCGAAGCTATAGTGGTTTCAGTGTCCTTCGGTTCACCTTTTGAATAGATTATGAAGAAGATGAATTTTGTAGTATGAGATACTACCTTGCGGCACTGTTTATATGGGACAGTAGTTGGAACTACCTCTTGTATCCTATAGATACAACCCCCTAGAGTAACAATGACACTACGGGGTCGAGACTCATAGATAGCATGGAGCTTCCACATATATGGTTGGCCCAAGAGAAAATCACATACATCCAGTAGGGGAACATCACATAATACCTCATCCTTGAAGGATTGGATGTCGTATGACAATCGACATTGTTGGCTGACACGAAGATCTCGTCCCTGGTGAAGACATCCTATGTTGTATGGTTGTGGGCATGGTGTAGTTGACAATCCCAACTGTTTGACGACCTCTGTTGAGTTGAGGTTCTTATAGATTTCACTATAAACAATAAAATGAAGCAAGGTCCCCTTCACCCACATCTGTGAATGAAAAATGTGTTTCCCCTCTTTAGGATATGTTGGTTCTTCTAGTTGAATTGTTGCGATCGTGATAGTAGCAGTGGGGTTTGTGTTGATGATCTGTCTTCTATGAGTATTTTCTGAATCAGATTCTGAATCAGGGTTCATCTCCTTATCTTTAATCTCAGCCACCAATGACTGTTTTGAGAGACATTCATCAGTGTTGTGCTAGGGGATTTTATCGAAATCATACCATTTTACAGTGTCCTTCGTCTTACCATGACCCTTCTTTTCCTGTGGCTTGGACTGGTTTTCGGGAGTCTATTTTTTAGGCTTGTCTTTATCATACTTTAGTTGTTAAAGATTTTCAGACACAAACTCTTGTTTGTTCTAGTACCTAAATTTCTTCTTGATTTTAACAGCATATCGATAAGCAACACCAAGTGATGAGATCTCCAGAAACTCCATTTCAATTTGGATGTATCTGTGTAGAGCCCCACGGTATTTCCGAACCAAATGTCCATCAGAGTCTTTGATACCTAGCTTGGTGTGTAAGGTATGAAAATTATTTTTGAACTCCGACACTATTTTTCTCCTCTCTTTCCACATTGTGGTCCATCTTGTGTATTGGTCGTCATAGTTACCAACATGGTAATATTGTTCCTTGACCGCATCAACAAAAAAATCTCAAGTGGGATCGGCCCTATATATTCCAGACTCCTCTGTGAAACTTTTCTCCCAGTAAATTTCCCACCAATTTTTAACATAGGGGAGAGGCTTAAGGAGTGCGAAGGTGATCTTTTCCCTGTCGGAGAAATTGTGAACAGAGAAATAACCTTCTAGCAAATTTAACCATTTTTCTAGGGCATCTACATCTATCTGTCCTTCAAATATGAGAATATCAAAATTGACTTGTATCGTGAAAGTAAATATGCTTCCAAAGTGGGCTCTTGATGAATACACGTCGGTTGTTATCGACAAGCATTGAAGGATGTGGGAAAAAGTATCCATCATTTCGTCCCTTTGTCGCGTGAGACCTTGCTCAAACAACAGATTAATAGAATCATATGCTCTATCATTTTTCTTTTATTCCACAATGGAGGTTTTATTTGGCGTGTGAGAGTGATTTTTCTCAAGAGATAAAATCTCAAGACCCAACTTTCTATACTCGGACCTCGTCGGGGACATGCACTGAAAAATGATCAAGAGCGGCCTCCTTTATTACCATTGATCCAGATTATTTTCGACACGAAATGAGAGAGGAGATATAATAAAGAAATGTAAAGAGATATCCAATATATCCAATAATATAATAGAAATATATCAGATACACAACCATAAACACAGAGATACAGTAATACACAATTTCTATTAATGAGCGAAATGTACAAAATTGTAGAAATACAGAGTGAAAGACACACTAGAATGGTTGAAACTTATCTCTGAGAAGAGATGTGATGGATACTCATGTTCCCAAGAAGATGATTACAATTAGGATATAAAGTCCTTTTTAACATAAATAAAATCCAAAACCTTAACCCCAGAAGATGAAAATCCAATAGTTTTGTGGACCCCGTTTTGGGTAGTTTGGCATATCAACTTCCCGGGGACATTACTTTCGCATACAATCTTTTTGTAGGGTGCATGATAGCTCGTTGGAAAGGTATCTTCGAGGAGATTAATTTTTAGGGCTCAATAATATCCTTTGGCCATAATTGAGGTGTTCGATCCTGAAAAAACTTCATTTATTCCTTCAAAATGGCACCGAGAGTTTAAGAACCGAAAAACTGCTAAAAATAATAAATTTCCATAATACCATTTTGAGATAGTTTGAATAGGTGGATGGCCACCGATATCCACATGGACCAATCCTACCTCCTTAGGAATCAATTTTCTCGATTGCATTGAGTTCTTGAGGGAGAAGGAAAAACGTTTGTTGAATCTGCATCTGGATAAGCTGCTTGCCTTACTAGAGAAGTTGCATTGCTTAGCTTCTTGAAGGTTGTCACGAACCTTCTGTTGGCGGGGTTGAGTTTGTTCAACCATTTGGGCTACATGAGATGATTGTGTGTTGAAGGAATCCTTTCCTTTTTTTGCAATCTTGTCGACATGCTTCTGTTGGATAGAAGGTGCTTGGGCCGAGGTTGTAGTGGTTGCAGTGTCTTTATGTTCACCTTTTGAACAGATTGTGAAGAAGTTGAATTTTGTAGTATGAGATACTACCTTGCAACACTGTTTAGGTGGGATAGTAGTTGGAACTACCTCTAGTATTCTATAGATGTGACTCCCCGAAGTAACAATGACACTACGAGGTCAAGACTCATATATAGCATGGTGCTTCCACATATATGGTTGGACCAAGAGATCATCACAGACATCGAGTGGGGAAACATCACATAATACCTCATCCTTGAAGGGATGGATATTGTATGACAATTGACATTGATCGTTGACATAGAGATCTCATCCCTGGAGAAGCCACCCGATTTTGTATGGTTGTGTGTGTGGTGTTGTCGACAAACCCAATTGTTTGATGACCTATGCTGAGATGAGTTTCTTCTAGCTTTTGTTATCAACAATAAAATGAAGCAGGGTGTCCTTCACCCACATATGTGAATGAAAAAAGAGTTCCCCCTCTTCAGGATCTACTGGTTCTTCTAGTTGAATTATTGTCGTCGTGATAGTAGCAATGGGGTCTGTGTCGATGATCTGTCCTCTACCAGTATTTTCTTAATCAGATTATGAATGGGGTTTTGGATCCTTATATTTGATCTCGACCACTAATGACTATTTTGAGAGACATTCATCAGTGTTGTGCCTGGGTATTTTGTGGAAATCACACCATTTTCCAGTGTCCTTCATCTTCCTGTGACCCTTCTTTTCTTGTGGCTTGGACTGGTTTTCGGGAATCTGTTTGTTAGGCCTGTATTTATCATACTTTGGTTTTTTTGAATTTGCAGACCCGAACTCCCATTTTTTTTGGTGCCTAAATTTATGCTCTATTTTAATATCATATCGATAAGCATCACCCAATGATGAGATGTCCATAAAATCCATTTCAGTTTGGATGTATCTGTGTAGAGCCCCACGGTATTTCAGAACTAAATATCGCTTTGAGTCTTTGATACCCAGCTTGGTGCGCAAGGTATGGAAATTATTTTTGAACTCTGACATTGTTTGGCCCTCTCTTTCCATAGTGTGGTCCATATCATGTATTGGTCGTCATACTTACCAACAAGGTAATATTGTTCTTTGATCACATCCACAAAAATATCCCAAGTGGGCTTGGCCCCATATATTCCAGACTCCTCTGTGGAAATTCTATCCTAGTAAGTTTCCCACCAATGTTTAACATGGGGGAGAGCCTTAAGGAGTGTGAAGTTGATCTTATCCCTGTCGGAGAAATTGTGAACAAAGAAATAAACTTCTAGCAGATTTAACTATTTTTCTAGGGCATTCCCATCTATCTGTCCATCAAATATGGGAATATCAAAATTGACTTGTACCTTGAAAGGAGAGGTTCTTCCAAAGTGACCACTTTATGAAGACACGTCGATTGTTATCGACATGAATTGAAGGATGTGTGAAAAATTCTCCATCATTTCATCCCTCTGTCGCATGAGAGCTTGCTCAAGCAACAAACTAATAGAATCATCTTCTCTGTTGTTTTTATTTTTTTCTGCCATGGAGGGTTTCTTGGGTGTGAGATAGAGATTTTACTGAAGAGATATAAGCTTAATACCCAACTTGATATACTCAGACCTCATCGGGGACATGCACTGAAAAACGATCAAGAGCGACCTGCTTTGATACCATTGATCCAGATTATTTTCGGCACAAAATGAGAGAAGAGATATAATAAATAAATATACAGAGATATCTCATATATCTAATAATATAACATAAATATATTAGATATGAAACCATAAACACATGTATACAGTAATACACAATTTCTATTAATCAGCGAAATATAGAGTGAAATACTCGCTAGAATGGTGGCAGCTTATCTCTGAGAAGAGATGTGACGGCTACTCACATTCACAAGAATATGATTACAATGAGGCTCTAAAGGCCTCTTTAACATAAAGAAGATCCAAAAACCTAACCTCAGAAGATGAAAAGCCAACAATTTTATGGACCCCGTTTTGGGTAGTTTGGTGTATCAACTTCACGGGGGAGTAACTTTGGCATACGATCTCTTCTTGGGGCACATGATAGCTCGTTGGAAAGGTATCATCAAGGAGATTCATTGTTTAGGATCAATCAGAGCCTTTAGCTATAATTGAAGTGCTCGATCCTAAAAAAAATGTCATTTAGGCCTTCAAAATGTCTCTAGAAGTTTAGGAACCGAAAAAACTGCTAAAGATAGTAAATTTCCATAAGACGGTTCTGAGCTAGTTGGAATAGGTGGGCGTCCGCCAATATCCACCTGGATCACTCAACTGTGGATATTTGTTTCTGAACTTATATCAATTTATGCACTCAGGAATCCATTCTCTCCTGGAATGATCAGTAATTTATTACAACCATCTAGCAATGGCTCTCCTCTTCAAACCATTCGTTTCCATGCTCATACCAAGAGCACACAAATTAGCAAGAATGAGTCACAAAAAAATGAAAGAGTGAGAAGGTTGTAAGAGTGAATGGAAATGAACAAGTAAACCCCCAAAACAACCCACAAGGGATGTTTATATAATTACATGAAAACAAGAACCACATGGCCTTCCTCCCAAGAGTCTCATGTAACCACTTTTCTCCATAAAATCAGTTATGGGTAAATAAAATATAATAAAAAGGCGTATCTCCTTAATCCCCCTCTCTCGTGGAATCATAGCCCCCTATCTCTTTTTTCCTTGTCCATCTTGTAACCAGTAGTGTATATTTTTTATTAATGTATATAGAAGTATTACATTTTCTAGGAACTTTGGCCCCTTTTCAAATTTATCGGCTCACCAGCCTAAGTCACAATTACATAATACATTCTAGTTCACAAGGGTTAAAATCGGGGTGTTACAGGTTCACATAAATTAGTATTTGAAAAAGTTCATTCAAAGAATAAAAACGTTCAAGGAAAATCAAGCTCATAACTCAACCTTAATGGAATTCCACCATCTAAAATTGTACATATTCATGAAGCCATGGGTGAAGCTTTAAAGATGTTAGTTGGTGAAATGGAAAATTAAAATGCCACCCTTAAAGAAATAATTAAAGAATTAGAAAATTATTTGATGCCCCTCTATATTTTCCAACCCAATTACTACAATGCATCCATGGAAGTGTTTAGATGGAACACAAGAATCCAGTTCGAGAGAGAGAGGAACATCGAGCCTCCTCGCTATGGTCATAAGATATGTTGGAGAAAATATTAAGAAAAGAATGATTCTTATTCTTGAGGCATGGGAATTGGAAAATAGTTTTGTTTCCATGTGATCAAGAACTACAAATTTGAGAAAATATCTTCAGGATGACCTTAAGAATGATGAGGAGTTTTATAAAGGGGATATTTCTACCTTTTTTATGAAAGTTTCAAGCATGAGTGAGCTTAAAAGAAAAGAAGATGAATTCCCTTCTAAAGTCTGCATAAAGCAACTGAAAGCATGATGGATAAAAATAATAAATTGTTTAAAATAAATATTTGTGACAATATAAGTGTTAAGAGGGGAGAATTATATTTAAAATTGATTGAGTTAGATTTGGATAGAACGACTGAAGCAATTGAAGACCGAAAATTAACATTAAATTATACTCTTATGTCAAAGGAGAAATTTGAGGAGAAGTTGGAATTGTTGAAGATTGCATCAGCTGAGAGATTCAATATTTTGATCGAGTATTCAGAATTGAAAGTGGAAAGTTGGTTTTTTAGTTATGTAAACATAAATGAAGATATTGAAGATAAATTACACCAAATTTCAATGGACTTTTGAGATTTGGAGAACTCGTTATTTTAAATAAAGGTCAGGAAAGAAACAATTGTTGCACCCATGAGAGACTATATTGAAAATTGGTTAAAGAAAGCCTTAACCAAAATAACGGAACCAGATCAAGAAGAGTTAGTTGAAATAGGTCATGGAATTTTAGCGAAGGAAATTACAAAAGGAATCTCATCAAGAAGACAACATACAATAGAAATCCATCAGAGTAAGTAAATTGATCGTCTTTCATAGTCTCCTATTCTTTATACTTCTCGTTTAAAAATCACTAGTTGTGAATTTTTATTCTTCTGAGAACCCATAATTGATCTCTGTTTGTCTCCTTTTTATTCTTTTAGTTCCATCCATGTATCACTTTATTTTATGGTCCACAGGATCCCCATCCCAATCCGTTTGGGAAAACACAAACATTTAATTTTATTGCAATCAGACTATTATTTTTTAAACTCCTCAGAGAACTACTTTGGGGTGTAATTTCAATGATTTCTCAAACTTTGAGTTTATGAGCATGATATTTTTTAAGTGCACCTGTCATAATATTTTCTATTTTGAATGAAATACTCTTTTAAAGTTTTCTATATTGTGGACTGATATTTTCTATCTTATGAATGTGACCAAATTTTATAAAATTGTGATGGATGTGAGGAATGTTATGCTTTCATATCACGGTTTCTTTATTGTTGTATAATACCCTGTATATATTTTATTTCAATATGTGAAATATTTATGGTCTTGGTCTTAGGAATTCTTCTTTGTGAATATATACTTTCATATTTTCTTTATATTTTGAAAGCAACAAAGATTGGGGTTTGTTGTTTAGCATTTCCCATTTTGATTTTTGAATTTAGAACATTCAATGTATACCTTTCAGATTATAACAAAGGAGTACCACCTATATAGAAATCCAGGGGGATATTTTATTCTCATGAGATTGTTGTTTGGATCTTGACCAATCTGAACATCAACACCTTTGCATGATTCCTTCCATGAAAGTGCTAATTGGTAATCAGGGAATAGGTAAGTAATAAACAAAAATAAGAGGTTTGTGTTTTGAATTGTTTCATAGGTCAGTTGAATACATACACTGATTTGGAAGGTTTGGATTAAGTCCCTATGAAAGGTTAGGCGTGACAGTTTGGGTAACACTAGAAGAGCTCAATGACCAATAACAAGACTAGGAAAAACCTCAACTACTCATGATAGCGAAACCTTAGAAGATAGTGTGCCTTAGGTATCAAGTTATGTAGAAATTTAGTAAAGGAGGGTCCCATTTAATTTTTCCTAATGTAGAAACATTAAATGAGAATTTTTGTGGGTAGAAGAGGGAACTTTAAAGGAGAACATTCAACTTGATGTGCATCTCTTCCAACATGAATCCCTAGAGAAAAATTTCAGTATTGAAAGGAAAGTGGAAAATAAATATGGCTACTCAAAGGGTGGCCATTGATAACTATAGAGAGCACCATGTTCCCTCTCCTAAACTGACAAGGTTGACACCTCAACAAATGGATGAAAGAACAACAAAGGGATTATGTTTCAATTGTGAAATCAAGTATAGTAAAGGGAATAAATGCAACGAGAAGAAATTATTATACATTGACTGTGAAGAGGAAGAATATCAAGAATTGGAACAATCACAAGAGATAGATCTAGAAGAGACTACTCCAATGATATATTGTCATGCATTGGCTAGCATCAGTACTCCACAAACCCTCAAGATACAACGATACATCAAAAAGAAAAAGGTAACAATGTTGATTGATTATGTGTTAGGGACTTGACCTCCCTAATCCCTCATGTAGGTAGAATAATATATTTTCCATGTTGGGATCTAAAGATGTCCTAAAAACAACCTTTATGCATCGACCAAAGGTAGGCGTTGGCACAAGTGTTTTACTTGTCGCCTACGTAGGTTCTTACCTTCTGTTTTCAATACCCAGCCTCCAGAGATGCAACATTTGTAAAGGAAAAACAATCGTAAAGGGAACGGTAGTTGTTCTATTCAAAAGAACAACACAACTTGCAAAAGGAACAACAATCGTTACATTGGGCTGAACTAATGTTGAATTAATTGCATTGTAGTATTTACCCAACTATCTAATTTGTCAACCCGGGGGTCGTAAACTAACGAAGCACATGCAAAGTATATGCAAGATTGAAGTGAGACTAATATAATCTAATGTTTAAT
>WSFP011407211.1:0-25282 GCA_009831015.1 Picea engelmannii
GGGTGTTCAAAAATAAAATGAATGAAAAAGGACAAGTTGTTAGAAATAAAGCCAGATTGGTCTATAAAGGGTATGCACAAGTTGAAGGTCAGGACTTTGATGAAAATTTTGCACCAGTGGCAAGATTGGAGGCCATCAGAATGCTCCTTGCATATTCATGCCATAAGAACTTTAAAGTGTATCAGATGGATGTTAAGTCATTTTTTCTTAATGGAGATATAGAGGAAGAAGTATATATGGAGCAACCTGAAGGATTCTCACTGACAGATAATCCTAATTATGTTTGCAAGATGAAGAAGGACTTATATGGACTGAAACAAGCACCACAAGCTTGGTATTATAGAGTGGACAATTTTTTACAAAACAAAGGATTCAAGAAAGGTACTGTTGACAACAATATCTACATTAAGTCTGAAGGTGATAATTTACTAGTTGTTTTGGTTTATGTAGATGATATTATTTTTGGTTGTACTAATGAATCATCTGTCCAGTGGTTTTCTAACTCTATGAAAAAAGAGTTTGAGATGTCCTTGATAGGAGAACTGTCATATTTTCTTGGCTTACAAGTAAAACAGAGTTCTGCAGGAATTTTTATATCTCAAGAAAAATATTTGAAAGAGATGTTGAAGAAATTTCAGATGGAGGATTCCTCTCCTGTTAGTACACCTATGGTGGTTGGTTGCAAGCTCAGTAAAGATGATATGTCACCCGATGTTGATCAAAGGACATACCGATCAATGATAGGCAGTATTTTGTACATCACAACATCCCGTCCTGATATAATGCAAGCTGTTGGAATGGTAAGTCATTATCAATAAGCTCCTAAACAAAGTCACTTGGTAGTTGTCACAAGGATATTCAAATACTTGAAGGGAACATTGAATTATGGTCTGTGGTATCCCAGAAATTAGAAGTTTCAATTAACTGCTTATTCAGATGCAGATTGGGAAAACTATGTTGATGAGAGAAAAAGCACCAGTGATCGTTTCCTGGGTGACTCATTAGTAGCATGGCTTAGTAAAAAGAAAGGATCTATTTCCTTATCAACTACAGAAGCAAAGTACATTGCTTCTACTACTTGCTGCACTCAGATTTTATGGATGATACAAACTCTTGCAGATTTGAAGGTAACTTACACTGATCCCATTCCACTTCACTGTGATAACACTAATGCCATCAGTTTCTCTAAGAATCATGTACTTCATTCAAAATCTAAGAACATACCAATAAAATACCATTTTCTCAGAGAACAAGTTACAGACAAAATTGTTCAGGTGAATTATATTCCTTCCATGGAGAAAATAGATGATATATTTACTAAGTCGTTAACAACGACCCCTTTTGGATATCTTCGTCAAAAGTTGGGGGTTATAACTTCTTTCGTCTAATCTGTTCACCTGGTCAGGGGGAGTACTTATTGAATATCTGTTGTATTTCTAAGCTGCTCATAGTTGACAGGGGGAGTATGTACTACAACAGCTCAGGGGGAGCGTGTCTCTTCTTTGACATTGATGTCAAAGGGGAATAAAGTTTGGTAATTTCAAAGATGCTACAGTGGTATAATTGGATGTTCTTCAAGGGGTTGCCATCAATGCCAAAGGGGGACATTGTTGGCATGTTTTCAGACAGAGGCAGAGTATGCGTGTTTGTCATTGATGACAAAGATCACGACCAACAGCACAATGATGATCGCATGGAAAGATTAGAAGCTAAACTCCATTTTGGGTATCAGAAGCTAAACTCTATTTTGGAGTTTTGGATACCGAGAATTGGAAGTGTCGAAACACTTCATCATAGAAATGCCAAAATGTCGAAATGCGAAATGTCGAAATACTGGACTGTTGATTTGACTCCATTTCAGAGTTTCGGATACCAGGATTTGGAAGTGTCAAAACACTTCATCACAGAAATGTCGAAACGCCGAAATACCAAACCATTGATCTGACTCCATTTCGGAGTTTCTGATACCGGGAGTTGGAAGTGTCGAAACACTTCATCACAGAAATGCCGAAACAATGAAATATCGGACCGTTGATCTGAATCCATTTCAGAGTTTTGAATACTGGGAGTTGGAGTGTCAAAACACTTCACCACAGGAATGTCGAAATGGCAAAATGCGAAAAACACCTTTTGGTGTAGGTTTCAGATACCGGGAGTTGGAGTGTCGAAACACTTCACCATAGGAATGTTGAAATGCCGAAATGCGAAAAACACCTTTTGGTGTAGGCTGTGGTTACCGTCAGTGGTCATGTGAGAGGGAGGAGCTAACACCAAGCTAAGCTCCTTTTTGGTGATCGTAACATGAAGAGTAGAGACTCTTCACCATAGGAATGCCGAAATGGAGAAATAAATGCAAGACCCTGCACATTTAATCTAATGGTGCTAGTTATTTGAGCATCTGATCAAAGGGCTATTGTTGATCTTTATGATTAATTGTTTAGTTACGATTCAGTTAGCAGAACCGAATCATGGTTCTTGGACGGTTGGCGATTCAGTTGCTGAGGCGTTTTTTTCCCAAGAAATTTCGAGGTGTAACCTAAGAGGAAGTGGATAAAAGATATACGTTGTGACTGTGCATGTGTGGCTGTGCCAAGTGAAAAATGAATTGAACCGTAGAAAGGTAAAATTACAGTATGCGCAGTGGAAAGAAAACATAGAGATGAGGAACAAAAGCTGAATATAACAGAATAGTGGAAGAGAGCAGAAAGTGCACATATCAAAGATGCATATCTGTGAAAAGAAGATAAATCCAAGGTGTGCATGCTGAGACAGAGGATAATATCAAAAAATTGAAGAGGATGCAAGATGGGAGACACTGATGCAGTCAGAGCAGAGCGGCATAGCTGAACAGTGATAATCTTGGTAAGAAAATGAAAACTATTGAATCACTGTAATAAATTCACATAAAGCAAAGTTTTATATTTCAGGGTGGTTGGGAGGTGCTAGGGAGGACTGTTGTCCTCAAAG
Source organism: Picea engelmannii (assembly GCA_009831015.1). Lineage (NCBI taxonomy): Eukaryota > Viridiplantae > Streptophyta > Pinopsida > Pinales > Pinaceae > Picea > Picea engelmannii. The sequence goes on from WSFP011407211.1 coordinate 2,968, forward strand.
GTTCAAGTGGGTGCTTGAAAACAGGGAGTTGTATCTTCCATCTGGTGGCAGCCAGAGAAACCAGGGTGGCAGGGTGGTGCAAGGGAGAACAAGTGTTCTCTATTATATAGGTTGGAGCCTGTGTAACTGGAAGTTGGTGCTTCCATCCAGTTGGTGTTGGAACACTCAGGGAGTTGGTGCTTCCTTCTAGTGGGTGCTAGAGAAACCAGAGATTTGGTGCTCTCAAACAATTTGGTGCTTGTATAATTGGAAGTAGGTGCTTCCATCTAGTCGGTGCTGGAACACTCAGGGAGTTGGTGCTTCCTTCTAGTGGGTTCTAGAGAAACCAGAGATTTGGTGCTCTCAAACAATTTGGAGCTTGTAAAACAGAGGTAGTATCCTCACATTGAGTTGGTTCTCAATTATAGATGATGTACAGAACTTAAAAGAATGCCTATCATTTCGAGGAAGAAGAGGTTTTCTCCCTTTATGGGTTTCCTCGTGAAAATCTGTCTTTGTGTATATCTTATGTGTGATTGATGCTCATTATTTATGTTGTCCATATGTTGTATAATATTGATGATCACTTGAAGAAAGATTAAGAATATTTTAATAGACTTAAAATTCTTTAAGCACAATAAAAACTGATTCACCCCCCCCTCTCAGTTGTCTTAGTAATTTCAACACTCTTAGTGTTCTAAAGACTAGGTTCAATACTCATCCTTGTAGAATCACCAGTCTGAAAAGTGGATGTGTGTGTACCATGCCTAATAACTCTATGCCTTTTAAAAGCAAAAGACTCGAAATCCGGTGGTAACTGTAACAAGCGACGAGACTGACAGGGAGGTTGGTCCGACTCCACTATGACTCAAGATTCCAAAGATCAAAAATATATCCTAAAGACAAATAGTAATCAAAGAGCACACCAAAATTCAAACGACCAATATGCATACAAACGGGGTAAAGTGGCTGAGTGGCCTCCCTCCCTAAGGAGGGTATGTCTCTCCCAAGAGGGGCATGAGACTCCTTGCTAAAGATCAGAGGTAACAAAATCAGTTATAAGGGCCCTCGTGGGCTTAAAAACCAATCAGTTAGAACCCCCTAGAGAGGTAATCCTCCATAAAAGTTGTGTGTTGTCTGGCCCTTATCTGACCCAGGGTACCTGCAGAATAACCCCTGCAAGTAACCTATGAGACACCTAAGTCAAGCAACTAATAAACCATTGTATAACCGATGCATAGACAACTAATAAACCATTATATAACCGATGCATAAGAGAGTAGTCGTAAGTCAGGTCCACCATATGGGCAGGGTATCAAAGCTCGAAACTTTGAAAGCATCGCCTCTCATAGAGGTAAAGGCACTAGCAAGATCCCCTAATACGAATAGATCTCCAGAAATATCCCTAACTCTAGGAAGGTATCGGGGGGATATCCCTTCAACCGACTTCGCACGACCTCGTGATTAACTCCGGAGTGAGTGGAGCCTCCTGATATTACCATTTATACAATGGATTTATGCACTCCATTTCTCAGACACATATGTTGATTTAATTTCCTTGGAGAAGTTTACTCACAAAATCCTATTCCTAGGCACTAAATCCTAGGCTAGTTTGTGCATGCTAGAAAATAAAATCGTGACTAATCAATTTTAAATTATAGCGTTAATTTTAATGGTCATGGTTACTCAAAAAGGTATGGTAGTGAAACTCATAATGTTATGACTCTGCAAGAAAAGTAAATATGAAAATGATGCAAAGTCCTAACTTTAACTTTCGATGAATGTTATTCTTCTAAAAACCAATGCAATTTTCGATTTCCACTCTGCAATTCTGAATTAAAATGCAATCTTTCACTATATGCACTAAGCTAATGACAAGGACTCAAAATACAAAAATGAAAAGCAATGCAGAATGCCTATTTTTTTTTGTATTTTCAATATAATAAGAATGAAAATGCATGGATTGAAAAGTAACTTTATATATAACCCTACCGTGTATAAAAAGAGACAACTCAAGCAGGATACCAAGCAACAAAACACCCAGCCCAATGTACAAGGACAATAAAAAATGAAAAGATGATGAGAAAGAATCCACCCAGAAATTCAACCAAAGATAGGTTTCTTGTCATCCCACAAGCACTTAACAGGCACTATAGAGACCCAAGGAAGCTCAACAAGCATCAAATTCCACCTAGCAATCACCAGACCAAGCAAACAAGCAAGGAAAACTAATGTACGCGACTGTTTAGGAAAACATAGCGTATATACGCATATTGCAGTGGGACAGCGTGCGTATGTATGCGACTGTCAGGGAAATAAGCGCGTATATGTTTCAAAACAAGGCCAGGCAAGGGAGAAAGGCTAAAAACTCAGACCCAAAGTAAAAAAAATACGTCAAGCAATGATGCGACAGGAAACACAATAGACGAGAGCAATCTATGGAGAAAAGTACTCCAAACCCTAAGAAAGAAGATTCAATCGCTAGTATGGTCGCTAATTCTATTACGAGGAAAATCTCTCTATGGCTAGGATAAACCACAACAGACGAAAATGAATGCAGAAATCAACTCTCTTCTAAAGTATGCTATGAAAACAAATATGCTAGCAAGACAAGATAAAATACCTACCTTGTCTAGACGTTCGATGAAGTCCATTGTTGAGCACTTGACCCAAAGCAATAAACCTGCAACTAGTCCTCAACAACCCATCAAAGAAAGCAAATGGTGATATTATATAATGTTAGCACATTCAATAGCATAATCCATTAATAAACATGACAAATATGCCCATGGAATAATAATTCAGTATATTTTCAAGATATCAATTGGATGGGAAAACAATATTTCTATTAATATATGACCAACAAAAGTGAAAATGATACAGACTTCAGTGTTGGCATGGTTCAGAACCGAGAAAATAAGTTCATTCCCACTGGGCCTCCACCAAAGGCAATCTCATAAGAGAGAAACAATGAGGTTCTCAATCAATAAGGGAAGAGCTTGGGGGATGAACACTGTGTTCATACTTAAAGGACAAAGGGATGCAGACTCAATATGATGTAAATATTTCCTCCAGAGTAACTTTGCTCTCAAAGTTGAATTCTTTCTCCTTTTCCATAGCTCATAATTGGCCCATTTATAGCCTTCAAAATGGAACTGAAGGGCTAAATTAGAACGTTTCCAGTATACGGAAGGCCAATGATCATAGATCTCTTGTCGTGACTTGGAAACCCAACATTAATTTTTATTTTCTAGCACAAATCCTGATGTATGCGGGCTGTAGTGGAGTAGCCTGCGTATATGCATGTTGCATAGTGTGAAAGATGCGTACATGTGGAAAAATGTTTTTTTTTTATCTCTGGATCTTACAAACAGGGATGATAAATTTGCATGGGGAAATGGAAAAAGGCCTTCTCGGCAATATTGCATAGGGTGAGACAAATCTTGTTATAACACTAATGGAAAGAGAAATGAAACCCTATTGTCATTTAGCTCGAACCTACATGAAACATTGTCTTCCTCTAGAAGATTACTAAACAAAAAAGTGAAAGATCAAAATTTACGTGGAGTGGTCGAGACATACCCTCCAAGTTCTTATTCCAAGAAATCACACTTGGCATATGAAAGAAATTCCATGGACAATTAAGGACATATGATCATTTATGAGTACAGGGTACGTCCAGTAAAAAATTAACAACTTTCAACCACTTCTATATTAATTTCCAAAGCATGATTAAAGATCATATATTCAACGCCAGACATTATTAACGACTGACCAACAAACATAACGATAATATGATTAATGATTTCATCCTTACACTTATGTTTCCATGTTGAAATGGTCGGGACAAGTCACCTCTACTTGCAGGGATAATAATCAATTAAAATAATCCACCAACTTAGGTTAAGGTAAGAAAGGTAACGACCAGGGTCTCCCTTAGGGTGACCAACGAAGGTTATTAACACAAAATGCATACATGAGAATTGTAAAATAGGATTAAATCTTACCACAAGAACTGTAATGTAGATTCAAATTGTGACATGAAGACTATGAGGTAGGCCATGCAAGTATATATATACTTGGAACTACTAAAGGTAAACACTTCAAAGGTAAGACATGTCTTATTAATGAGATTTAAATAATTGAGTAATTATGTTTCTTATTTAGTTGAATATAAACTATTATGGTATAATTGTTTTTTGGGGTATGTGACATAATGGTATCAGAGCTTTAGGAACCACACTTGGCCTTATGAGCTGAACTATGGAGACTAATTTACTATTTTTATATTCCTTCTTACCACTAGGAAGAATATTTCAATTTGCAGAAAAGATGACATAAGTAGCTATTCTACCTGAAGAAGGGTCACATCAAAATGAACCAGAAAATCTCGAACATGGAAATATTAGTGAAGGAAATATATGGGTTGTTAGCACCAGACATCACCTCTGGATTGCGGCAGAGGTAAGCCCAGTACCCATTAGTTTTATGTCATAGGTTGGTTATAAGAGGGTCAAATGGGAGCAGTCTCAAGGAAATATCATCTTAACTTAGAAAACTAGACTGATATGCACAAGCAGGTGACGTCTTGGTTTAATTTCAGTTAGTAGGTTGTAGTAAGGGTGAGTAGGAGGAAGACTTTGGTGAGAAAATGTAGAGGTCTATCGAAGACATGAGGTCTTCCAGCAACCCAGGAGAAAAAAATAAATAAATACAAGATCTTCTTGAATTCAAATCTCAAAGGAACTGAAAGGAATTATAACAACACTATAATCAAACTTTCATCATAATGTAGCCACAATAATTCAAGTGAATCAGTCAATCATGAACTCTTTCAGTATCGGAGGGAAACAAGAGGGAGAAAGAAAGATTACTATGATTAAACAAGAAATCTCATATTACAAAGCATAACCAGAGAACCAGAGTGTTCATTAAAACTTTACAAATCGGGAGATTTTCTCTACCATCGACCCTGAAAAAATATCAAAACTGAGTATTTATACTTAAAGAAACTTTCTCCCTTCAGAAACATTCTTTGGTCATTTCATTCAAGTCTTGGCATCTTCATCTTCTTCTGTTAGCCTGCACTTGCATTCTTCTGTCAGACGTAAGATCAGATCGGTACGGGATTCACAAGAAAATCCATGGCAGGGAACTTTCGACTGACAGTCTTCCCTCCATGGCTAGATTTTCCATGCTTTCCATTTATGTGGTGAAACGATGTTTCAACCACCTTCCCCATTTTAATTAACTACTTTTATTGGGATCAAGATGAGGCCTGACACCCATGAATGCTCCAAGCGAGCTCACAACTCCTTTGAGTCAATTCCGGTGCCTCAAGGCCATGCAAATCCTTGTCTGTGACCAACTCAGGCACTTTGATCTTTTGCAAAACTCCTTTTCCGTTGCCCCATGAGACCACAGGTCGTGACCTTGTGCTTATCCATATGAAATCTAGGTATTTCTCATTTTGGGAGTTTTCACTCCCCTTGATTCAAATATCCAGATACTCTTTCCCACGAAATGGCCCATCTGGATCAACGATCAGATTCGCATCGAATCTGATGGCCACGATCATCTCCTCGAACAACTTCGGTCGCCCGTTGCTCAATCTGCCGCTTACCTCTATTCATCCCCACTTTCCATATGACCCTGGCTTGTGATTGTGGGTCTAACTCTTAGGCACGTCAAGATTTCTCATTTCACGAGTTCACGTTGTGCTCCATGCTCAAACCTTCGGGTCGCGAAATCCTGATCCCCCGGATCGGATGACACGCCTCCCTCTGAAATGGATGGCCCAGATCATTTCATGACTTCACATTGCGTGAGACCTCTTGACTCTTCCCTATGAGTGTTCCATTCTGCGAGTCAACGAAATGTTGATCATGCGCCACACGTCCCTCTTGGTACCAACGACTAGGATCGGCCTTGCGATTTCGGACCTCTGTTCGATGCTAAACTTGGTGCAACTGTATGATCCCAATCATTCGATGGCCTTCGATCTGCTGCATCTGATGGATCTCCTTCGTTGAAAGCTATTCCTACTCGGTCGCTTGATTTGATTCCATATTGGACCGCTCTAAGTGTTGTTCTTGGTGCTCACGACTGCAACCTATGAACAATTACTCGGATGACTGGCTAAGGGTTTGGGAAAACAAAAGGATCAATGACAGAGGTAAAGAGAGAAGTGGTCAACCTTAGGGAAAACAGAAAAGGATTAGGGTCGATATTTCTCAGGCAAGTTGCTAAGGAAAAATAGGTCTATCAAATGGGTGAAGACAAAAAGCAGAAAACTACAAGCCGAGAGGAAAACTTACGATCGGGTTTGCAAAAGGAGGAAAAACAGGAAAAAATTACAGACCTAGGTAGAAACCACAACTCACAAGACATTGGCAGGTTTATGTGCTAACATTTGGCTCCACGGGGGATGGCATGCTCCCTGTGAGCTTCCAAGAACATGAAACTCCAATGCCTTTGCTTTGGGTTATGGAGTCTCCTACTAAAACAAAATAAACGTAAAACATGAACGGTATTTACAATGGTGGGATGTCGACTGCAGCTTTAAACAAAAAACATTAGGGAGTGCCCATTTACAGGGCCACCAAAAAATATGTTTCCCTCCAAATGTTTCAACCTGTAAGTGTTATTTGGGAACTTCTCAGAGATTTTGAAGGGGCCGATCCAAAGGGATTCAAATTTTCCATGCTTTCCCTTGTCTTGTTTGGGCACATCCCATTTGAGCACTAGATCTCCCAGTTGAAAATACTCCTTACTTCGTTTCATGTCAAAGGCCTCCTTGATTTTTCTGCTGACAGTCATGAGCTCTGCCCATCACCTTCTCTCTAGTCTGTTTCACTTCTACCAGCTGATGAATTCTCCTTATCATGTCATCAGGCTCTCTGTGGCAGTCTTGAAAGAATTTCGCCACAGGTAGGGTGAGCTGGGAAGGAAAAAATTCTTCAGTCCCATATACAATTTGGAAAAGAGAGATGCCCAAGGACCTCTTTGTTGTCACTCTATCATCCCACAGAGAAAATTTGAGCTTTGAATCCTATTCCTTCTTGTTGTCCTCTAGCATTCTTTTGATGATCTTTATCAAGCTTTTGTTTTAGGACTTTGCTAATCCATTGCCTTGGGGATAGTAGGGGGTAGAGTGAATCAATGCAATTCTGAACTACTCAAAAAAATTAACGAATGGTTTATCCTTAAAGGATGCAGTATCAGTAACAATTTTGTCCAAAAAACCAAACCTTGCCATAATATCTTCAAGAAAACCGATGATCACCTTGTGAGAAGCACTCCTTGTGGGGATAGATTCTATCCATTTGGTAAAATAATTTGTTGCAGTTAGGATCCACCTGTGTTGACCACTTGAAGGAGGGTGAATATCCCAAATAAATTCTAGGCCCCCTGTTGGAAGGGTCCTGAAGCTACTACGAGCTTCAATGGCAAAGACTTGAGCTGCTACTTCCCAGAGAATTTTTGACACTTGATACAGGCCCTGATTTTCTCACAGACATCAGTCAATAGAGAAGGCAAATAGTACCCAGCCCTAAGAATTTTATAGGTTGTGGTTTTCCAGAAATGATTCCCTCCACATAGGCTGCTATGAAAATAAATCATAATCCTTTGGGCCTCTTGTGGGTCTAGACATCTCAGAAGCACTCCTAGAGGGTCTTTCCAATACAAGACCTGGTCAATAAGGAAATATCTAATTGTTTTGAGCTTTAAATCTCTTTCCTTACTTCTTCCCATACCATCTGGAGGTCGCAACTCCTGCAAAACAAATATACTATCTTTATACCAGGTGCATTCTGCCAATTGAGGGTTGTCCCGAGGAATTTTATCAGGTAACTCAGCCTGTTGATTTTCTTATCAAGTGTTGATGAAGTTAACTCCCAAATCTTTGCAATTGGATTCATCCAACAGCTTGGCTAAACCTTTTCCTTTAACTAATTTGGTGGGTTTTATTTCCAGATCATATTCAAGGATTTTGGCAATCCACTTGCTCCTTCTCCCATCTATGTGAGGTTGAATGAGAATGTCCTTCACAGAGGCTGAAGGAACATATGCAATGATCTTCGAATGCAAAACATAGACTTTGAAATCTTTGAGAGATTTCACCAAGGCATAGGCCTTCTTCTCCATGATGTCGTATTTGATCTTTGCATCGCTCAATCATCTGCCAAAAAAGGAAATAGGATGCTCCAGCCCTTCATCATTCTTTTGAAGTAAAACAACGATCACTGTGTCAAATGAAGAAAAAGAGAAAATCAGAAAATCTTTGGAATAATTAGGACTGATTAGCACAGGTGCTTCATTAAATGCCTTCTTGATTTGCTTGAAGGATTCTATGGACTCAATAATCCATTTTACTTCGTTCCCCTTCCTGAGCATGGTTGTGATATGTTTCACCAATTCAGCAAAATTTGAAACAAACCTTCTTAGAAAATTAATTTCTCCTAGGAACGACTGGACTTATTTCTTGGATCTGGGAAGTGATAAGGCTTGAATAGATTCTACCCTACTTGAATCAATCCTGACCCCCTCAGCTGATAGATGTGTCCCAACAATTTCACTTCCAGCATGGAGAATAAATACTTCTTGGGATTTAGGGAGAGACCAAACCTTCTGCATTTCGAGAAGACTTTTCTCAGATGTTGACAATGTTCTTTATCAGATTTGGAGAAGATTGTTATGTCATCCATATAGATGACCAAAAATTTATCTCTTTCTTCAATGAATGTGATTTCCATGGCTCGCTGGAAGGTTGCTCCTGTGTTCATCAATTCGAAGGGAATTTTGGCATACATGAATGTGCCCCAAAGAGTGGTGAAGGTTGTCTTTTCTTTGTCTTCAGGCAGGACAGATATTTGGTTGTAGCCAGAAAATCCATCAATCATGGAAATTCTGGATGCACCTGTCACCTTCTGCAATATGTGTTCCATATTTGGCAAAGGGTAATTTTCCTTCTTAGAGCTTTTGTTCAGATTTTTGAAATCAACACACAGTCTAATTTCTCCATTTTTCTTTCTCACCGGGACTAGGTTGGCTACCCATTAAGAATATCTCAAAGGGACAATGATTTGGGCATCCAACAACTTCTTTACCTCCTTTTCCATAATAGGTAGCAGCATAGGATTTATTTGTCTTAATTTCTGCCTAAATGGTTTGGCCTCCTCTCTCAATGGGATATTTTTCTCAATGACGATTGTGTCGTATGTTCTAAGGTATTCATAGGTCCAAGAGAACACATCAGCGAATTCCTTTAATAACTCAACATACTCGGCCCTCTGCTCCCTTAACAGGATGGTTCACAGCTTGATGAATTTCAGATCCTTCTATGTGCCAATATTGCACTTAGCTACATCAACATCCCCAGTTGGGCCTTTAAATTTTATTGCCACATCGTTCCCATCGAACAATATTTATAAAGGAACTAGTCCCTTTGGAATGTGGTTTCTAGGCAGCTAAACAATATGGTGATTAGAAATTTTATTTAAAAATACTTCAGGGGGAGGGTCACCTTTGAAATCATGATCCTGATCAATGTGTAATGCAGTAGAGAACTCATCAACCAACTCAAGAAATCGTATGATTTCAAGATCATCCTCAAAAAAATTCCATTGCTTGATCTTATCAGTTACAGAGGGCCTATATTTAATCTCAACATCATACCTGAGCTTAGGTGGCAGTGGGTTCCTAAACTGGCTCCCTGAGACAGACAAAGAATCAACCATAGTATTTTCCTCTCTTGGAATAAATGAAATGTTGAAGGATGAGAAGAAATTTTCAATTAGGTCCCACACCTCATTCCTGTAAGTCTTTAGCCTAGGTTGCTTGTATTGATAAACATTTTTGACCTGATGAACAATTAGTTCAGCATCGCCAAATACTGCTAGATCTTCAATCCCCATGTCTTTCGCAACCCTTAAACCCAAAACAAGAGCCTCATGCTCTGCCACATTGTTGGTAGCTTCAAATTCTAGTTTATAGGAAAAAGGTATGGATTCTTAAAAAGGTGAAACAAAAACCACTCTGGCACCAACACCTTCCCTAGAAGAGGCTCTGTCGAAGAACATCTTCCATGCAGAATTAGTTGGAGGAGATATTTCACGAAAAGAGATGGGTTGCTTTCTGATTTCAAGAGGATCTTTAGGAGTATCAGTGAGTTTTAAAAAACTAGATCCCAAATCAATGTCGAGTGAAAAAATAGGATGATTGGTGGGGTCTTCTTCATCACTAATAATGTAGGCCAACTGAGCTTCTCTTAACAATCTCCTATGCTCCCCTTTGAACACTGGAATGGTATCATATGTGAGGTCCATCTGCAAGGTTCCCCCAAGTATTTTTATCCAAGATCTTGACAAGAGCATGCCAAACTTGGGGGGAACGTCAGCCACCATGATGTCCATGACCACACTCTTCATGGGCAGCTGAAACAAGGTCACAACCATATCTTTGATGCCCTAAGACATTGCATTCTCCTTGAATCAAAAGAATACAAATCACGACAATCCTTTGTGATTTCTAACCCGAGTTCTTCCATGATAGTTTTAGGCATGAGATTATGAGATTCCCCTGAATCCATCAACAAGTTATGCAACACTTTATCATGTATGTTCAGTGATGTATAGAAGGGATGGGATGAATCATATATGTATTCTACCATAGGACCTAATGTGACTGTTGTCTTTTCATCTTGAATATTTACTGAGTTTTTGGAATGGCAAGATGGTTCAGACTGCAACAACTTAGAGAGAGATTTTTTGAAATCTTCATGCTTGGCTAGCTCTGAAAGGGGCACAGGGATTCTGATCTTTTGAATTTTGTGCTCAAATATGAAGGAGGAAAGGGGCTTCAGAACTTCTCTCACTTCTGGGACATGGTCTTTGGGTATCGGTTAGGGGTTCTGAGCTTTCTTTTCTTTGCTACTATTTTCTGCATCTTTAGCATGCTTCTCTGCTCTGGAAGGCTGACCAGGGATGTCAGACTTCCCTTCTTTCTTCTTAGACATGATATTTTATTTATTGGGACTTTTATCGCACAGTTTGTAGCTAGGAGCAAAGGCTATAGAATAGAAGTCCAAACTGGTGTAACAGGGACCTACCCCACCCATTGTCACCACAATGGGAAGGTACTTTCTATTTAGGGAGGCTAGGCCCAAGGGAGACGTCCCTGGCAACCTGGGGTTTGAAAGGGAAGGGCTCAAAGGATTAAGGCTAGTTTCCCCTTTCACAGATTACCGCCCAAAGAGATAGTCCAATAAAGTATAACCAAGGAGAAGGCACCTGCTTTCGAGACAAGACAACAATAAAACTAGTACGTGCAATAATGGTTAATACTTCATAAATCAGTGACTATCTAAGTTCACTATATGAACAAATACAATAGTAAATATTGACGAAGTCAATGTTTGCAATAATGACAATGGAAATATAATGTTACTTGTCAATAAATACTAGAACAATATAGCATCCAATGAATATAATAACTCCTTGAATCAAATCAATGCATTAAACATCATTCAGTTGCTCACATATAATAGATTGTTGCGTCAAGATGAAATATCCTAGGGGTGACGTCAACTTTTAGGGTTAGTTGTTAGTTAGGGTTTCAAATTTATAAGGTTTTGAAAGTTTGTTTAGTCACTATCACTTCAACGCTAGAGTCTAAGGATCAGTGCCTAAGGGTTAACGGAGTCAATAAATGAAGGATGCAAGAGTTGAAGGGTAAAAGTTTTCTGAGGACTAGAGGGTAGGTTTTCAAGGTGTTGCTAAAGTAGGGCCTTGAAAGTAGAAACCCTAAGAGAGAGAGGTTCACTTGGTGTTGCAAAGGCAAGGCCTTGTGCTCTCTCCTCTTTCCTGGCAAACGGCTAGCACAATAAGGAAAGTTTAAGCAAGACAAGAGGTTTTGATGAGGGAGACGTTGCTAAAACAAGGTATGTCAACACACCCTAGAATGGTACAACCCTAGTGTAGTAATCTTAGGCTAGGGACGTCTCACTCTTCTTGGCTTCAAAAAGGTACGGCTAGCATAAGGAATGAAGAAAACAAGTGTAGCTAAGGCTAGGCTCTATTTTCTTATTCAATGGTTTAAGGTCTCTTTGTCAGGGGACATGAGACAACAACCTACTTGCGTGGTTGTCCCCTAGGGTTTTGATTCAGAAATATATAAGTAATATGCAAGAGATTTAAACTACAACCATTCAAAGAGAAGTTTTGCAGGAAAAACACTTACAATTCATGAAGAAATATCCAAGCAAATACTAGTTGTAACACCTTCCTTCCAAAGAAACACCATAAATGCCAAGAAAACTCTTCCTTCAAAAGTTGCACATCACTATTTCAGCCAAAAAACCCCAATAGGGCGCTAAAAATCAGATCTCACTTGATGAGTGAGTTGTGTTATGTCAAAATGAGGGAAAACATCCTCAATTTATATCATCCAATGACCTTTAATTTAAAAATTAGGTCATTAAAACAGTCGACAAGGCTGACTACTAAAAATCATATTGTTTTTACATTTAACTGCTAAATCCTAAATGAGCAGTAAGCAGGATGTCTAGCCCCTCTGAGGGAGACGTTGGCCCTTTTTAGGGAAAAACTCAGCACTAGAAGGCAAACGTTGGCCCTCCCTAGGCCTCCAAACTCTACCACACATGCCAAAATGCCCTGTAAAGCTGCCACATGCTAAAGGTGACGTCAAGGATCTCTGGAGGACATCCTGGTCAACAGAGGGACACGTTCCATCTACAGTGGGTCAACCCCCTAGGGCTGGGCTTAACCAAGGCGTCCTGGATGAAAACGTCCTTCTTCTTCTCTCGTGAAAATGATTGATCAATCACTGTCTTGTCTCTTCCCCTGATGAGGTCTCAACAACCATCTGATGGGCTCTTCAACCCCATGGAGGTCCAAACTAATCATCTCCCCATCTGTACCGGTCCACCTAGTACTTGTCCGTCGGGTATGGTCCTGCACATCAAAAACTTCGCCCTCCACAGGCTCATTAGTCCTCGGGATCATATCAATGTCAATCATATTTCATCATTAATTTTATTAAATGCATGCATAAGACCCCTAGCATATCATCCAATAGCTCAAAGACATTACACTAACCTACTATACAAAGTTGAAGAAAAAAGACAAGGTAACCTATTGGGCTAGCATCCGTAAGAAAAGGAAAGTTCCCAAAGGATATCATCCAAGCCATGTAATACGAGGTGGTGTGGTCTAAGGATGCCCAGACATAGTGAAAACTAGGGGTGGATATTATCCATGGGTGCCTTTGTAGGAGGCGAGCTATACCTATCATGGATGCGATTCTTTCCAAGCCCTTTATTGCCTTTATTCTTTCTTTTATTCATTGCTTTTTCTTTCTTTTTACTTCAAGGTCTAACTAGAGGACATTGCCTTGGCGTGGTGACCAGAGATGACAGTGTTACCCATGAGTATTTTCACAGAAATGATAAGGCTAGCTCGTGATGAGACCCCCTTTCCCTTGGTCATGCAACCAAGGGTCACTGCCCTGGCGTGGTGACCAGATAATGGCAATGTCATACTGCTAGATACCTATGAACATAATGGGTCGGCTCATGATGAGACCCCCCATCCTTTTGGCTAGGTCTTGTTTTATTATTTTTCTTCGGGTCCCTCTTGTTTCTTATCGAGAGGCTTTTTATTGCCTTCTCGGGGATCCCTAGGCGAAGGATCTCTAGGTTTTATTTCCTATGGATTTTATCTTTTACCAGCTTCTTTTACCTCCTGGACCTTTAGCCCCTTCTTCCCACAGGATAAAGTGTAACCCCACAAATAGGTCATCCTAATGCTCGAACTAGGGGAATGGGATAGATGAATGGGAGATAAGATGTAAAATGATAATATGGTGGGAGCGGACAATGGCTCTTCAAAATCCCCCTTGGTGGCTAACCAAAACCTATGGATACAAGCTTGCTAGGGCACCCCGTTAATCCCCCCAACCATGGTCAAGTGGGTTAGTGTAAGATCAAAGTAGTCGTCAGAAATGAAAGGAATCTGATGCATATATCTGAGATTTATAATGATCAAACATGACACATACCATGATACCTGGACCAATTACCTCATGGAGCAAGAGTCTTCTCCGATGCAAGTCCAAGATGAAGGTGATGGATGCTACTGCTGCTGACAGGACAAGTCTAATGAAGAAGAAGAAAGATGGGCCCTCTAGGGCCATACTCAGGTCAATCATGCTCTCGGTACTCCATGTCTAGGACCCGTGGGCCTCGAGACATGATCTCCTAGTTATCCCTAGAAATCGGGGATAACAAGGACTATTATTGTCCTTCTCACCCATACTTAGCTCAATTTTTTTATTGTTCATGAGGGATTCCTCGTATGCAGATTGAGTCAAATGGGGAAATGGGGAGGTGTCTCCAAGACAATGGATTTAAGGATCAAGCTCTTCTTCCTCCCTCTATTCACCATCAACAATTTTATTTTGGAGGGGGGTTTGTATTTTCTGTCATCCGTCTCTCTGTTTCTGGGCTATCTCGAGAGTATTTGAGGGGCATTGTTTGGTATTTTGAATCTGGCTCTATTATCATCATTTTGGACATTCTTATAACCTTGCTTCCCTTCGAATTTCATCTTCTCCATTTCTGCAGACAGGGACTTCACTATCTTGGTCAATTCATCTACTTGAGTGTGAGATGTAGAAGAACCAAAGGTTGAGGCCTCATCTCTCCCTCTCCCTCTGTCTCTGTCGTCTTTAGTCATAAGTCTGTCAATTTCCAATACATTGGATTCTACTTCTAGGGCTGCATCTTGCATATGAGCCAAGGAAGTAGCTCTTCTTTCTCTCAATAGGAGGCAGAAATCAGGGTCAAAAGAACTAGCGTAAGTAATTTTGGCAGAGGCTTCTGTAGGCTTTATCTTAGCAGGGATCTTACTTTACATTTTATTGAATATTTTGGAGAAGTCAGAGACAGATTCTCCCTCTTTTCTCCTCAGGGAACTAAATTCTGTGATATAATACATAAAGTCCTTTTTATCCCCCCATTTCCTCAGGAAAACATCATCTAGGGCCTCAATCCCAGTAATGGATCAAGGGGTCAACCCTCTAAACCATTCCCTAGCCTCACCATCAAGGCTCTAGACAAAGACTCTCATCCAAACGTCCTCATTTTCAATATTCAGATTGTCTGCATAATTGTAGAAGGCAAAAAGGTGTTCTTCAACAGTTATGTCTTCTTCTCCCGTGAATTTGGGCATATAATTTAGGTAATCTCCAACACAAAGAGTATTCATTGTTTGAGGTAGGACTAGAGGGGCATATCTTGCAACCACTATGGCATCCATTATGTTTCTATGAGGATTGGCACCTACCATAGGGATGATAGGTGGAGGCGAACTAGGAGGGGAAGGGGTTCGAACATGGGATACTAGAATTAAGCTTCCGAGAGGAAAGGGAAACAACAGAGGATTTGGAGAAAAGGCTACAGGGCTTGAAAGAAAAGGGGTTTCCCTTTCTACAAAATCAGTAACTCTAACAGTAGGAGGAGTAATAAAACCTGGAGTGGTAAAATATTCTGAGGTCTGGAGTCTAGACCAAGGTACAACTTCAAGGGAGAGAGGAGTGACAAGGATTTCTCCCTCTAATCCCAGATCAGGAGGGGAAAACTCAATAGGAACACTCCCAAAATTTAAAGTTTGGGAAACTCCAACAGATAGTATGATAGGAACATGAGAAGCAGATATTGGATTTTCTAAAGGAGGATAGTAAAAATCACCAGAAATACCTGGTTCAACAGTAGAAGTACCTTCTCGAAGGGCCTTCCCCTTTCTGACGATTATCTCTAGGTTAGCTTCATGTGTTGCTAAAGGCAACTGTGGAGTAGACCTCGTGTGTCTGCCTCTAGAATCCATAGTTGAAACAGTGGAGTCACCAGTGTATTCGCATCAATGGAGTCACCACAGTGGATTCGCCAGGTGCACAATTGCAATCTTTGATGTACTAAGTTCTGATGCACCTTCAGAACTAGTAAGATTTTTTGTTTAATTCCAGAGAAAATCTTCAATTTCGTCTCTAGCAATGGCGTCAGAGATGTTAACACCAGAAGTCACCTTTGTATTTCAATAGAGGTAAGCCCAGTACCCATCATTTTTATGTCACGGGTTGGTTATAAGAGGGTCAAATGGGCACAATCTCAAGAAAATATCGTCTTAACTCAGAAAAATCTACTGATATGCACAAGAAGGTGAGGTCTTAGTTTAATTTCAGTTAGTAGGTTGTAGTAAGGGTGAGTAGGAGGAATACTTTGGTGAGAAAATGTAGAGGTCTGCCGAAGACATCAGGTCTTCCAGCAGCCCAGGAGAAAAAAAATAAATAAATACAAGATCTTCTTGAATTCAAATCTCAAAGGAACTGAAAGGAATTATATAAACACTATAATCAAACTTTCATCATAACGTAGTCACAATAATTCAAGTGAATCAATCAATCATGAACTCTTTCAGTATCGGAGGGAAACAAGAGGGATAAATAAAGCTTACTAACATTAAAAAACAAATCTCAGATTACAAAGCATAGCTAGAGAACCAGAGTGTTCATTATAACTTTACAAATCGGGAGCTTTTCTCTACCATTGACCCTGACAAAATATAAAAACTGAGTATTTATACTCAGAGCAACTTGCTCCCTTCAGAAGTGTGCTTTGGTCATTGCATTCAAGGCTTGACGTCTACATCTTCTTCTGTCAGGCTGCACTTGCATTCTTTTGTTAGACGCAAGATCAGATCGGTTTGGGCTTCATAAGAAAATCCATGATAGGGAACTTTCGACTGACAGTTTTCCCTCCACGACCAGATTTTCCATGCTTTCCATTTATGTGGTGAAACGAGGTTTCAACCACCTTCCCCATTTTCATTAACTACTTTTATTGGGATGAGAGCGAGGCCTGACACCCCTGAATGCTCCAGGTGAGCTCACAACTCCTTCAAGTCAATTCTGGCACCTTGAGGATATGCAGATCCTTCTCTGTGACCAACTTGGGTGCTTTGATCTTTTGCACAAATCCTTTTCCTTTGCCCCACGTGACCAGAGGTCGTGACCTCGTGCTTATCCATATGAAATCTCAGGATTTCACATTTCGGGAGTTTTCACTCCCCTTGATTCAAATATTCTGATGCTCGTTCCTACGAAATGGTCCACCTGGATCAACAGTCAGATTCACTTCGAATCTAATGGCGATGATCATCTCCTTGAACAACTTTGATCGCTCGTTGCTCAATCAGGCGCTTACCTCTCTTCGGCCCCACTTTCCATATGACCCTAGGCTATGATCGTGGGCCTAAATCTTAGGCGCATCATGATTTTGTGTTTTGTGAGTTCACATTGTTCTCCATGCTCAAACCTTTGGGTCGTGAAATCATGATCCCCCGGATCCGATGACACGCGTCCGTCTGAAATGGACGACCCAGATCATTTCGTGACTTTGCGTTTCTCGAGTCCTCGTGACTCTACCGTTTGACTGCTCCATTCTGCGAGTCAGCGAAATGTTGATTCTGCGCCACGTGTCCCTCCCGGTACCAATGAATAGGATTGACCTCATGATTTTGGACCTATGTCCGACACTAAACTTGGTGCAATTATATGATCCCGATCACCTGATGGTCGTCGATCCACTCCATTTGATGGATCTCCGTCATTGAAATATGATCTTGCTCACTCTCTTGATTTGATTCCATATTAGACCGCTCTAAGTGTTGCGCTTGGTGCTCACGACTACGGCCTATGAACAATTACTCAAATGACTGGATGAGGGATTGGGGAAACAAAAGGATCAACGACAGAGGTAAAGAGAGAAGTGATCGACCTTAGGGAAAACAAAAAAGGCTTAGGGACAATATTTCTCAAGAAAGCTACTATGGAAAAATAGGTCTATCAAATGGGTGAAGACAAACAACAGGAAACTACAAGTCGAGAGGAAAACTTGCGATCGGGTCTGCAAAAGGAGGAAAAATAAGCAAAAATTACAGACCTAGGTAGAAACCACAACTCACAAGACTTTGACAGGTTTATGTGCTAACATGGGTTAATCTAAATGAAAGTAGGGATAACAGACAATCGAAATTAATTCATACTATATAGGGTCTAGGAGAAGAATTAAAAATTGTTAAGGAAGATAATGAACAAATTATAAAGACATAATAAGAACTTAACACAATACTATTAGAAAAATTGTGTAATCGGAATTCTAACAAGAATAAAGGTCAATTTTATAGTAATTCTAAAACTCATTTGCACAAGAAGAAGTCTAGGAAATTTGAACACACGGAATCAATGATTGAATCTGTTATTAACGAAATTGAAACTTCAAGTGAGGACAGTGCCAAACTGGAACAAAGAACTAAAAAGAAACATAAGCATCATGAGGAAATTATGGGAGAATTTAAAAACATAAAATCTCCAATCTTTAATGGTGATATCAAGATTGGAGAAGAGGCATAAGCTTGTCTTTATGGGATTCAAAAATACTTTCAGATATATAATTATTCAAGTGAACTTAAAGAAAGGATGGATATCTATAATCTAACTAAGGCAGATATTTGGTGGCAAGATATAAAAGGGGTAAAGAATATTAAGGAACGTAAAGTCGCTTGGAAAACTTTTAAGAGATATTTTAAGAAAAAATATCTATCAAAACAATATTATGAAGGTAACGCTAAATAATTTTATGAATTGAAATTGGGGAATTTCACCATGAAGGACTTTTGCAGCAAATTTATAATCTTATTACACTATGTATTATATATTGTGGATGAAAAAACAAATATACAATGCTTCTTGAGTTTCCTACTTGCCTCATATAAAGATAGGATTGAATTTGACAATATTAAGACTTTAAAAGAAGTTATGTGTAAGGATAAATTATATTTTGAACAATATAAAACGAGAAATGAAAATACTAAAAATTGGAAGGGCAAGAAAATTGAAAGGTTTGATCCACGAAGAAAAGAAGGAAAGTTTTTAAATAAGAACAATGCAAAAGGGTTTCAGGGAAACAGCTACAGAAATAATAAGCCTTATAACCCGTCTGATAACAAAAATGAAAAACCAACATCTTTTTATCACAAAGAAACAACCCAAAAAGAACCAATAAAGTGTTGGGAGTGTGGTGAACCACATTATTTCAAAGATTGTCATCGCAGAAAGAAAAACAACAACAATATACATACAGTTCGCGAAGCTACTACAATTGGTGAAATAACAATGAGTACCCCAAATATTAGCGCAACCTTGGAGAACAAACAAGCAGGTCATCAAGCTTCCATGGTGGAAGTAGAAGGTATGTTGAATAATCAACCAATTTCCATTTTGATTGATCCAGGTGATAGTCTAAGTTATGTTTCACCTAAGATAGTATAAATTTGTAAGTTATGTTTCACCTAAGAAAGATTTTTTTTTTAAAACATGGGTAGTACAACTTGCTATGGAACAAAAAGGAAAATTACAAATCTTGTTAAAGGATGTGAAATTAGTGTGAATGGTTTTAAAACTCAAGCAGATTGGAATGTTTTTCAACTAGGATCATATGATGTATTAATCGGTATGGACTAGTTAGAAAAATATAAGGTAATTCTAAACTGCTATGATAAAACATTTACTTATCTAGATAACAATGGTAACATTATTGATATTAAAGGAATACCAAGAACCATTAGTATTAGGAAGATCCCAGCCTTGCATATTAAAAGATGTGTTCATAAGGGATGCAAAGTATTTGTTGTTCATGTAATAGATAATGGAAAAGAAGAAAGTAAAAAGGATATAGAAAATTTCTCTATGTTGCAAGAATTTCAAGATGTGTTCCAATATATTCTTGGATTACCCCATAAGAGAGAGATATAATTCTCCATAAATATATTACATGGAGCAGTGCCAGTTTCAAAGGCTCCATATCGGATGAAAATCTTAGAACTTAATAAACTAAAATATCAACTTAAAGAGTTATTAGACAAAAACTATATTCGACCAAGTGTATCCCCTTGGGGAGCACTGGTACTATTTTCTAGGAAGAAATATGGAACCTTACGACTATGTATAGACTATCGAAAACTTAATAAAATGACAATTAAAAGTAGATATCCTTTACCTTGCATCGATGATCTATTCGATCAAGAACATGGGGCAACAATGTTTTCAAAAATCAATTTACAAGAAGGATATAATCAAGCAAGAATTAAAAATGAATATATATACAAAAGAACTTTTAGAATGAGATATGGGCATCATGAGTTTGTAGTGATACCCTTTGGGTTAAAAAATGCCCCAGCCTCATTCATGTGTCTAATGAATAGGATCCTATGTAAATACTTAGATAAATTTGTAATTTTCTGTATCAACGTTATACTAATCTACTCAAAGAATGAACATGAACATGAATAACACTTAAGAATAGTCCTACAAATCTTGAGGGAACATAAGCTATATCCTAAACTTACTAAATGTGATTTTTATAAGGATAAAATTCAATATTTAGGACACATAGTTTCAAAAGAAGGAATAGTTGTGGACCCTAAGAAAATAAAATCCATTATGGATTGGCCAATTCCAAATGATGTTTCAGACATCAAATCATTTATGGGTATAACAGGTTATTATCGGAAGTTTATTGAAGGGTTTTCAAAAATTTCTCATCCTATAACATCCCTACAAAAGATAGGAATGAAATTTATATGGTCTGAAAAATGCCAAGAGAATTTTGAAAAACTAAAACATCTCCTAACAACAACTTCAATACTAAAAATAGCATATCCAAGGACTTTGTTGTATGCAAACATGCATGCATTGAAGGGCTAGGAGGAGTATTAATGCAGGATAATCATGTAATTGCTTACGAATATAGAAATCTTAAGGAACACGAAAGACATCATGTAACACATGATTTAGAATTATCCGCGATAATACACGCACTAAATATGTGGCAACAATATTTGATAGGACAAAAAATTCCTTTTGACGTCAGACAATATTTCTCTAAAGTACCTATTTGATAACAAAAAATCTCAATGCTTGACAAGCAAGGTGGTTAGCCTTCTTGAGTGAATACGATTTTGAAATAAGACATACAAAGGGAAAATAAAATAAGGTAGTTGACGCTTTGAGTAGACATGCAAATCTGATTTATACAGTTACGAGAAGTAATTATGAAACTGATTTAGAGGAAAAAGTCAAGATGGCAGCTGAAACAGATATAGAATATCAAAGTATTAAATCTAAATTAACAGAAAATCAAGCGAAAACAAAAAAATCACACCACATACTTTCTAAAAATGGATTTTTGATGTATAAAAATGGGTTGTATATACATGAAGTAGAAGAAACTAAATTACTTATATTGAATGAATTACATAAAAATCCATACTCTAGACATCCTGGCTATCCGAAAATGATTACTATGTTAAGAAAGGAATTTTATTGGCCTAACATGAAATGAGAAATTGTTGAATATTTAGCTAAGTGCATAGAATGTCAACAAGTTAAAGTTGAACATCGTTATCCAGCTGGATTATTACAACTTTTACCTGTACCTGAATGGAAATGGGAAATTATAAGTATGGACTTTATAACAGGTTTGTCTAAAAGTAACAAAAAGAATGATTCTATAATGGTTGTTGTTGATAAATTAATTAAAGCAACACACTTCATACCAGTTAAATCCACTTATAAATATATTAATATATCATATATATTTATGAAGGAAATATTCCGACTACATGGAATTCCAAAAACTATAATCTCAGGTAGAGACACGAAATTTACTGGAAAAGTTTGGAAAGTCTTGTCTAAAGGCTTAGATACATAACTAAATTTCATCACTGCATACCATCCTCAGCTGGATGGAAAGATTGAAAGGACTAATCAAATAGTAGAGGATATGCTCAAAATGTATGTTATGGGTAGACCAAATAAATGGGAAGAATATCTACATGTGATTGAATTCTCATATAATAATCATTACCAAGATTCAACTAAACTTAGTCCTTTTGAAATTCTTTATGGAAAAAAATGTAACACCCCTGTTTCATGGAGTAATCTTGTCAACAGATTAATGATAGGAATTGAAATGTTAAAGGAAATGGAACTAACAGTGAAACATGTACAACATAATTTGAAAGAAACTCAGGAAAGACAAAATAGTTATGTAGATTCCAAAAGAACTCCAAGAGAGTTCAATATTGGAGACCAAGTGTATATAAGAGTAAGGCCTAAAATAACTTATTTAAGACTGGGAAGGTATACTAAATTATTTCCTAGATATTGTGGTCCCTTTGAGGTACTTGCATGAATATGA
>ML859754.1:7043-21506 GCA_009831015.1 Picea engelmannii
GAAATGTTATCCCACTTCTGCTTCGAAATCGACAATGGCTGAAGAAGTCCCACAGGATGTGTAAACTCTGACTTGTTCTGTTGGAAAGGCATGCACTCCCTCACATGATGAAGTACATCCTCCTTGAGACCCTTCCAAGAGAATCTCTCCCTCGCCTACCTGTAGGTCTTCAGATATCCCCGGTGCCCTACCGGTGGGGCGTCATGTACTACCCTCAAAATCTTATCCTTGAGTTTTGACTCAAGGACAAGACAGATCTTGTCTTTGTAGTAGATGATGTCATCCACTAACCTGTACCTATCATCCTGAATATTGCCCTCCATCAGCTCACAGGCGAAGGTGTTCTTGGAGTATTCCACCAAAAGAATGGACTTCTAGTATGTTGAGATCTTTGTCATGGAGAAGTCTGCAGGTCTCCTGGATAAGGTGTCAGCAACTATGTTCTTCTTCCCCTTTACATACTCAATGTCAAAATCATATACCTACACCTTGCTCACCCATTTTTGTTGCCTCTCGTTTAGATCTCGTTGCTCCAAGAAATATCTCAAGTTGATGTGGTTAGTCCTAACCACAAAGCGTCCCCCTACCAAGTACTGTCTGAACTTGGTCAATGCATGCATGATGGCCAACTTCTCCTTATCATAGATCCAATAGACCTTTTTTGGCTCTCTTAGCTTTCTTCTCTCGAAATCTATCGGGTGTCGGTTTTGCATCAGTACTGCTCCTATCCCATCACCAGATGCGTAACACTCCAGGACAAAAGGCTGCGTGAAATCTGGGAGTGCTAATACTAAGGAAGTGCTCATCACCCTCTTCATTTTGTCGAATGCAACCTGTGCACCCTCTGACCATCGAAATGCCCCTTGATGAGGTTTGTCAATGGCGCAGCCAATTGTGAAAATCCTTTCACAAAGAGCCTATAATAATTGCATATCCCAAAGAATCCTCGCAAATCTGTGAGTGATTTGGGGTTGGGCCAATCTAAGATTGTCTAGATCTTCTCCTGATGCACCTTTACTCCCCGAGTCCCTCAACACCAATCATGTTCCCTAGATAGAGGATCTTTGTCAACCCAAACTCGCACTTTGTCTCCTTGGAAAAAAGCAATTGCTCCTCCATAATGGTGAGAATCTCGTCCACATGCTTCCGATGTTCCTCCCACGTCCTGATGTAGATCAGGATATCGTCAAAGAACACCAGTAAAAGTTTCCTCAATTGCTTGTTGAAGATATGGTTCATGCACGACTGAAAGGTAGCCGATGCATTAGTCAACCCAAAGGGCATGACTAGAAACTCATAGTACCCATAGTGACACATAAATGTTGTTTTATGGATATCCTCCTCTCTGACCCGAATCTGGTGGTATCTTGGTCGCAGATCAACCTTTGAGAAGTACACTGCCCCATGCATCCCGTCTATCAGCTCATCAATCCTGGGCATTGGGTATTTGTTTTTTATGGTCTTCTTGTTCAGTGCCTTGTAGTCTATGCACATCCTCATAGTGCCCTCCTTCACCAGTACGACTGACGAAGCGAAAGGACTAGAACTAGGCCTGATATGTCCCATCTCCAGCAATTCCTTTATGGCCTTCTCTATTTCATCCTTGAACCTCTTCGAATGCCTGTAGGGTGTGGTGATCACAGGTTTCAACCCTTCTTCTAGCTCAATGATATGCTCAAATCCTCTGTCAGGTGGTCTCCCTGCTGGAAATGGTTCAAACTCTCTTTCATGCTTTACAAGCAAGGCCTAGATATCCGCAAGGTAATGTCGGCGATCCTGTGATGGCTTCTCCATGGTGATCGAGCACTTTGTTGCGCAAGCCACGTCCCCGTGTTTAAAAAGGGCCTCGATGCATTGGTTAGACACGATCTTGGGGGCACCTATCGATATACCTCTCAGGATGACTCGTCCACCCTTGTCCTGGAACTCCATCCTCATGTCTTGATAATTCATGCAGATATCTACCAATGATTACAACCACTGAACTCCTAGCACCACATGAGTATCCGCTAAATCTACGACATAGAACTCATCAGTCAACGTATAGTTTCCCAATGTTACATCTAATCCCCTGATCCTCTGAGTACACGCCATGTTGTAAACTTGTACCCATATGCTACAACCACATTGAATCCCTCGAAGTCTTCTGCCGGAATTTGTCCCCTGATGAGCAATGCAGCATCAATGAAGTTGTGGGTGGCCCACCATCAATTAGTGTCATAACCCGCTATCCCTACAGAATGCCTCTAACCCTGAAGGTGTAATATTTGGGAACTCCTGAAAGAGTAGCAATGGTCACTCCCTTAGTGTTATTCTGCAATGGTTCATGCTCTGTAGCCTCGAGGTGTGATGGCTCACCACTGTCCTGTTCAATGCCCTCATCATAGTCATCATCCTCCTCGTCAGAAACTACCTCAGTATAATGGACTTTACCTTTGCCCATACATCGATGACTCGATTCCCATGATTCCTTGCAACTGTAGCAAAGCTTCCTCCTCCTTAGTTCTCTCTGAGTTTCCTCATCCAACCTGTCCTTCCCTGTCGACGTCTTCTGGGGAGGCTTCGTCACCTGACCCTTATGTGGAATAAATGTTTTTGTTGATGTCTTCTTGGAAACTGTGTCTGCCATATCCTAGGTATTCATGATAGCTTCTTGTAGTGTGTTTTGCCTAAATGCCTTCACCCAACCTCTTAAGGGCTCAGCCAAGCCCTCCATGAACAACATCACCTGTCTCTGCTCAAAAACACAATGTTCCACCTAGACTCCGGGACGAGGGGACGCGGGTGCGGGGAGACGCACAAGGGGGACGTGTGGAAGTACCCCCAAATTTTACGGATTTTTGGGAAATGGGGGACGAGGGGACGTCACATATATAATATAAAAATATATAAAAAATAAAATTTTAAAAATAAAAATAATAATGATAATATGATAAATCTCAACAATAACATAAATTAATTTTATATACATTTGTTTTTTATTTTTTATTTTTAAATTTAATTTTTTCTTTTTTAAGTTTTACTGGGCAAAAAAAATTTGGGGGGGACTTCCAGGAGTCTCCCTTTTGGGGGGGAACGTCCAAGAGTCCCCCTTTTAGGGAGTCGCATCCCCCACCTTAGGGAGTCGCGTCCCCCCAAGTCCCCCTGCGTCTCCCCAAAAAGGGGACGTGGGGAAACGTCCCCCCTGGAGTCCCCCCGTCCCGGGGACGTGAGGGGCGCGTCCCCCACGACCCCCACCCTGGGGGATGCGTCCCCGTGGAACACTACAAAAACATCAGTCACCATGACTGCCATCCGCTGGAACTCGGAGACATAGGCCTCTGGTGTGCCCGTCTACCTCAGTTGTGCCAACTCTCTAAAGTGGATCTCAGGGTCCTTCCTATTGAACCTGTCCATCAGCCTTTGGGCGAAATCCTCATATGATGTGATGTTGGAATGCCCCAATGTTATTAGCCCATGGTACCACCACTCATGAGCCTCTCCATCCAGGTGTAGGGTGGCAAACTTGATCACCGTTGCCTCTGTCCTTGGGTTAAACTGGAAATAACTGTCTAACTTATGTACCCATGCTCGGGTTGTGCACCTATCAGATCTGTCAAAAGATGGGATAGTCATCTTCCCGAATTTGCGTAGAAGATCAAAACTTTGTTGATTATGGTCCGTCCTAGGTTTGTTCCTCATCCTGAGGTTGCAGTAGTCGTTGTAAGACATGGCTGCCTGGGCTCCTCCTTCCAGCAACTGATACTCCCTAAAGTAGGAATTCATTTCGTCCGCCCCATGTTGTTCTGATGCTCATGTAGGCTACTCCTCAAGGAATGGTGGCAATAATGGTCTGGGTACCTTTCTGCTACCTCTCTGGAAGACACTTTGTGCCAGCACATATGTATTACTCACTTCAGGAGTCCTACCACCTCTATGGCTAGCCTCTGCATGGTTCCCATTGGCACCTCCCTGGTTTTGGTTTGCTTGATTACCGGAAAAGAGCTGTGTTAGGACTTGCGTTAATTGTTGTTGCCCACTAGCTATGCTTTCCAATAGTTGTATGGTCCTATCTTCAAGATGATCCCCCATAACTCCCTCTACTTCTACCTCTTCTAACTTTGATCTTGGGATGGGTTGTTTCCATCGTCCTCTAGTTTTCCTTGGCATCAATGTCTCAATAGATCACAGGCTGGAAAGATCACCAGCGTTGATACCATTGTAATGTCCCCAACTAGGTTATGTGGGTTAATCACAAGGATGATTTTAGGGGCAAAATTTCGCTCATGGACGAAATTAAGGGGCCTCCAAATTTTTATTGGGTGATTTTTTGTATTATAATGTTTTTTTAAAACTTTTTTCATTTGCCCATAGTTTATTTTAAAAGAAAAATCGTATGTAGGGTTCGCCCATGTTTTTAGGAGGGAGAGAGAAGAAAAAACAAATTTAGCCCGTGAAAATTCGAGCTTCAAGCTTCCATTCGCCCAATTCCAGGAAATATGGGAATTTCTGGTAGAAGTTCGCCCAATTCTAGGAAATATGGGAATTTATGGTTGAAGTTCACCCCCCCATTTGGTTTAATCCAGGTTTAAAGTTTAATTCGCCCCCAAATTCATAGTATGGGCAGTTACCATCTTGAATCTTTTGTTCGCCCGATTTCCTAAGACCAAGGGGATTTATGAGAGCGATTTGTCCCTCCCATCCGGTATAAATCATACGGGATCTACCATTATTTTCATTGGGTTCAAGTTGAAGCTTTTTGATGAATTTTCTCATCTCCATAGGTTCTTGAGCACCGGGCGGGTTAACACGATTGAGCTTGAAGTTTTTTGGGTTTCTCCTGATAAGGAACGTCGAACGGTGTCTTTCTTCTATTATTGCAGCCTAGAATTGATTAAGCAACAAGGCTGCAAGCTCACCTTCGTCGGCTATCTTGAGGTAATTCATCTTTATCCCTTTGTTGTTTCATTTCATGACAATGGGAAATTTTTGCAACACCGCATCTACCCATCATTTATTAAAATCCTCAGATCACTTTGGAACACTTCATTTTCTTGCAACACCGCATTTTCCACAAACCTTGATTGTTGCCTTGGTGAAATTGTTTCATATCCTACAACTGCTATTTCTATTGAGAAATGACGTGCCATTTTCATGATATTCTTTGATTCCGAAGGGAAATAGATTACATAAATATGAGGAAAGGACAATTAGCAGAGACAATGCCTTCCTTTAACTAGATCGTAGGTTCCAATATTAACAGTGACAAGAGTTTCAGTTTGTTGGATTTTTTGTTTTTTGCTAAAACCTCTTCTGCCAATAGATCATGCAAATGGCTCTTCCTAGATTTGATGGAAATACCACTATCAAAAATTCCAGAACTAGAGCATATAACATTCGCAGCATATTTCACATTCTACTGAGCATGATTTGACTTATGAACCAACCACAACTCCAGTCCATGGAACTGATCCTATGCTTTGTAGATTAGTTGGTGTTACCAAAATAGCAATTTCAGAAGCAACTTTCTTTGTTTCGGCTTTTTGTTTCTGTTTTTCCAGTTTTATTTCCAACAAGGATTTTGGTTTTGAACATGGAACAAACTTCCAGGCTCAATAAGATACATAGGATTCTGCATAGCTTCTCGTTAGAGACTCAATATTGCCTAAAGCAATCATATAAGCTAAACTTGACACTGGGATCCAGTCTACAAGAGAAAGAAGATTTTTCAATGTTGTTGATTGTAAATCTGGGATTTGGACAGAACAATAGTTGGCATCTTTACAAGTTAGAACCGAAGTAACTCTCAAATATCTAGTAGTTTCATTTTCCTGCTTCACCGTTTGATGATTAGTTCCTTCCAAATGCCCTTTATTCCACTCAGAAGACATCTTCAAATTCTTTTCGTATCTAGACTTTTTCTGTGCTTTTCTTTATCTCGCGTGTTTCAAGAACTTTCAACCATATCCATTTCCCTTACTGTTGATATGTCATTATTGACCTGTTTCTTGTGGAGTTTATCCTCTTCAACATGCACAACTTTTGATGCCATTGGATCACTGTGATACATATTCTTATCAAGACTAACCTTTTCTGGAGTATATCCAACAAGAGGATCAGCTATAGAACTTTTCCATAGCCCAGTGTTTGAATATATCTATCTGGTAAAACTACATTTGCAATAGATGGAGACATTCAAACTCTATGGATATGCTCCACCTGTGGCGAGGTTTGGGAATCATCTATTCTTAGTGATAAGGCATTCAAAACTGGAGCACTACAAGTATCATCAAATAAGAGATCAACAAAATCATTGTGGATTCTTTTCCCAAACTGCATGAAACTGAATAACCTTGGCCTTTTTTATCCAGGAGAAAATTTCAAAACTCCATAATGCAGCACTGATCCCAATTCTATGGGCAAGGTGACATCATCAAGAGAATCAAATATGGATGATCTAGCCAAGTAACTTCTCCTGTTCTTGAAGCTTGGCCAAGGAGTTTTATTCTGGTATTGTTCTTATTCATGGATCTGACTTCTTGATACTTGCATCCTGTTCATAAGCCCGGACTTTGCTATTTGATTGTTGTAGAAAAGGATTATATATTTGCTTCTTATAGAATGATTAAGAGCGAGTGCACTTCAATATGATGTAGGGTTATCACTATTAAGAAAGTGAGATAACAAGCTGACATCTGCTCAAAGGAAACCACCTTCAGAACTGTCCTATTGAGAACTTATATTTGACCTTAATCATGACAAGCAAAGCACTTGACCTTGCTAAGGTCCTTCTTCCTCCTAGGCTTTGGAGATGCCCCTATCTCTGGGGAACCTCCACCTCTGCCCTTCCTAGTACGGGCAGCTAGGGCCTGATTCTCATCATTGTTGCTCTTCTGCATGCCATTTCTGGACTCTAATTGAGCCTCCTCCTGGATACAATCAATCCATAGTCTATCAAATTCTAGTAACTGCTCTCGTGCACAAATCCCCTGCACAAATGATTCCCAAGATTTGGGAAGACCTCTCAATGATACATTCACCAACTCAGCATCCTCAACTATTTTGTTGGTGGCTGCAAGTTGATCACAGATCTGAGTGATCCTCATAAGGTAGCTGACGACTGTGTCCGAACCGGAATCTCAACAACTTGAAGTCGGTGCTTCAAATGTAACTTCTTATTTGTATTCTCGCTTTGGTACCCACCAAAGCATCATACATCTCCTTGGCAGACTTCTTCTCAAAAATGTGAGGAACCAGGTGATCCTTCACGGATTCTAGCAACACCCGCTTGGCCTTCTCTTCCTTCTTTCTCTGAGCTGCCAATTCCTGTAGATCAATAGGACTTGGAACCACTCCCTCAACATACTCTTTGAGGTCATTTTCCTCCAACAGAAGAAGAATCTTGGTCTTCCAAGCCCGGAAGTTTGTTGCCCCTTCCAACCTGTCCTCAATATTCAAAGTATTCGCCATTGTGACCTGCCCAGAACAAAAACAAAAGATCTGCTACAACAATTTTGTTGTACCTCCAACTGCAGCAATAAATGTGTCTCGAGAAATGACCCTCTCTCTCCCTTCAAAGCCTCGGCTCTAATACCATGTCAATTTTTCATATGCAACTAATTTCAGATCTGAAAATTACTTCCAAGTGATTTCAAATAGTAAACCCTAGTTGTTATCACTGAACAATTTTACACTAAAGTTATTGACAGAAAATTACAGTAGCGGAAACAACAAAATCAGAGATAAATCATTCATGCACTTGAGACAAAAAATTTATGTTCTATAATTTGTCAAATTCAAAAATTTAAGAGGGGAAACTCAACCCTCCCAGCTGCCACAATTTCACCAAAACTGAGGACAAATCAGCCCTCCCAAAAACAGAAAAAATCAGCAAACCAACCTCAGCAAAATCCTGGGACAAATTCCCAATTTACAAATCTGTTGACATCACCTGTACGGCTTACTTATGTCAGTCATACAGACTGTACGAACCGCTGACATCAGCCTGTACAGACTGTCTTCTACCCAGAAAAATCACACGTGCGAACTGTTCTACCTCTCCCACATGTGCGGACTATCGCACATGACTGTATAGCATGTCTGTACAGTTTTGTTCACACATGCGAGTTGTGCGGCTCCTTCACACGTCCAGCCTACTTCACACGTGCGATTGTACCCTCCTCACACATGCGGCTCAGCTTCTCCTCTTTCCTCACACGTGTGGCCTCTCTTGGTTGAAACAAAAGCCTTCCTTGGCTGAAAACAGAAACAAAAAATCTCCAAGAAACCCTAGGCCAAATTTTCCAAAATTGCAAAATTACCCTTGCTTAAATTTTCAAGTTCCTAGCACAAGTGCACAGTCACTTATGCTAACTCCATAATGACACAATGAGATTTGTCACAATCTCTCCTCTCCTTATATAGGAGTCTAATGAGTGATTTTAGGAACCCCTTCTAAACTCAACATTAAATTAGACTATTGTATTCCTCTTTGTGGGTGTGACACCCCAACACAAGCCCACAAAGCCCATCACCAAGCCCATGAAGCCCTAGCTTCATCCCAAGGGCGTTTTCACTGGAACGAAGGTGTAATCCGATGCCAACGAAGATTCCCACATGCCTGACACCATGGCCTCTAGTGGGAATACCTATCGAATCTACAAAAGCATCACACCATGAGGCTTTGGAGTGTATGGGAAAGAAACACATGTATGCACAATGAAAAAGTCCCTTTATGGGTTGAAGCACCACATACCTGCTACTCAAGGATTAATGAATCCTTGATAGGTTTAATCTTCACCAAAACTACTGCATATTCCAATCTTTATTATTTATTTGATAAATATGATTTGCTTGTTTTGGTCCTATATGTAGATGACTCGATACTTACAGGTAGTTTTGAGAAGCTCATAGCATAATGGAAGACAAGAGTTGAGACACGAGTTCAACATGAAGGACATCATCCTTATGCACTATTTATTGGGTTTAGAGGTTCGGCAGAGTCCAGGTGAGGTCTTCCTTGAACAGGGTAAGTATGTAGTCGAGATTCTGAAGAGATTTTAGATGATGGATTGTAAGCCCATAGATACCAAATCTGAAGTTATCAATAGATTCAAATTCAAATTTGGTAGATCCATTGATGTGCAAGGACTCGGGAGTTGATAGGTTCCCTTATGTATTTGGTGAATACTAGACCTAAAATTTGTTTTGTAGTAAACACTTTGAGCCAATTTATGGTTGAGCCATGGCAAATTCATTGGGTAGTTGCAAAACATGTGCTTTGGTACTTGAAGAGCACAATACATCATGGTCTAAGGTATGTTGGAGATGGCAAATTGATGTTGCATGGTTTTGTGTACTCTAACTGGAAGTAAGAAGACTACTTCAAGGTTCTTTTTCAGTTTGGGTTCACGTATGATATCCTGGTTCAATAGGAAGCAGGAAATAGTGACACTTAATTTGATAGAGGCATAATACATGGCAGCCAACTTTGATAGTTATGAAGCTATCTAGCTTTGCAATTTGATTGCAAAGTTGACTAATCATAGGTTGGAGCCTACCATGGTATACTACAAAAATCAAAGTTGTATCATTCTCTAAGAATCCAATGTTTCATGGAGGTTCCAAGCACTTAGACATCTAGGACCATTTCATCAAGGACAAAGTTCATAAGGCTGTAGTGATCCTAGAGTATGTTCCTTCAAATTCATAGGTTGGAAAGATTTTGACTAAGCACCTTGCAAAGGGGAAGTTTTAGATGTTGAGGAAGAGATTGGGATTGGTGAAGAACACCTTCATCACAAAAAAGAGTTTTTACCTGGTTGCTCACTAATTGTTTCTCCTTCACATTGTAGCAAATCCATACTATGTGATATCTACAAAACACTAACAAGTGATGGAGCTAGGCACAACACTAGTTGCTTAAGGAGGCAAGTTGTTGTTACGTAGGAATGAGTTAGAAGGGCACATGCATGCCACCAGTCTCTAGTTCATATTCAATTCAATTCAATTCTAGTTCAGTTCGGAGTTGGTTTAGTTCTGCATGCATTTCTATTATTAGCTAGGGTGCACATGCTTGAGGAGTTTTCCAATATTAGATAGAGTGCACAAATCTCAAGGAAAGCACACATGCATTACTCCAACTCATACTCTAGTTGAGGCGCTCTTTACTTGGCACTCTTATCCATGCAAGGAGGGTGTAATAGGTAAAATCAGATTAGGCCTAGGGTTTGACACAATCAAACCGAGTAGTCTTTTGCATGTGTCCAGATTTACTATACTTTCGCTCCTCTTCCTATTTTATAAAGGAGATGCAAGGTGCACCATGGTTGGTTGGTGAGTATTTGTTTTGAGCTATCACAATGTATTTCTTCTTTCAATGATCAATAGAAGATAGATGCAAATGAGAGTTTGGATCTCTGTATTTGCTATTCAAATTGTCAACAGTATGTGTTTGTAAATTAGTGTACTTAGATTAGGTGTTTTGATTAAAGCTTTCAAGTTTTCAGCTACCCAATATTTAGATTATTCTATGTGCAAAATGTGTTTACAATGGCTTAAAAATTAACATCGATCAAGGGGTTGATAGTGCCATTCTCATGCTGTTGGAGTTACTTCACACGCCTAGGATTTCTTTTTCCTAAGGTTTTTCCTTGTTTATTAGTTATAATTAGTCATTATCCAGTGTCCTATAATTTAGGGGAGAATATTCCACCTGGAGAATATTATCTTTCAGTTGACACTTCAGTTTGACTAGTTGAGTTGAGTTTAGATACTGCATTGATTTTGTCACCATGCAACATTGGGATCATCACCATGTTAATTCGACCTTGCCTTGGTATCATCACCAGACTTGCGCATTACCCTTGATTCCCTGATTTAACTCCTCACTACTCTATGTTCAGTCAGTTAACTGAAGACTAGTTGACTAGTTAACTCAACTAGGTGGCAGTTCACTCTCATAACTGCCTGAGAGACTAGACTAGGTGGCAGTTCACTCTCATAACTGCCTGAGAGACTAGACTAGGTGGCAGTTCACTCCCGTAACTGATGGTGTGTGTCTAGATCAATCTAGACCACCACTATGGCTCATTAGTTACTCATGAATCCTATATCTATTGTAAATTATTCACTCTTTGAGTGTGGAATACGGTTAATGAGAATTCTTCCATTCTTTCTCTCTTGCTTCTTCTTTCTCATGCACATCCGAAGAAGGAAGGGTACACAAAACCCTTCATCGATGCCTCTAGATCCAAAGGGGAAAAGGGGAGAAATGCATGTACTATCACAAAGGATTCCATTCGAAATCCGCATGCATGCAAAAACAAATAGATCTGATGTCTCAAATACTTCAGCAAAACAACCTTGGAGATTGCATCCCTGAGGGTGCCAAGAAGAAGAAGCCAAAAGATCCAAATTCCAAGAAAGGCAATTCTAGCCATGCCTTGATTGCCATCAACTCCTCTCTCGATGCTTGGATCGTGGATTCAAGAGCATCACACCACATGGTTGCCTCAGAAGCAGTCTATTCTTCATTGGATGCATGCAAAGGTCCTCCTATTCTAATGGGGGACAACTCTTCTGTTGAAGTCACTGGCAAAGGAAGGATTGAACTCACCAACGGAAGCTTCGAGAATGTGCTGCATGTTCCCAAGCTTTCTGTCAACCTTCTCTCCATGTATCAGATGACGAATTCCGGCACCGGAAAGAAAGTCATATTCACACCAAATTTCGTGGACATCTACGACATGCAAACCAACTTCAGGGTTGCTACCGGTGAGGTAAATCATCATTCTAGATTGTATACTTTTTCTGAATTCATTGAACCTGATTCTGCTTTACTACTTACTCATGCTGATGAAAGTAGTAGGATATGGCACGAAAGGTTTGGACATTTGAATTTCAGATACATGCAGCAGCTTAGCAAGCACAAATTAGTTGATGGTCTACCAAACATCCATTTCTCCAAGGGAGTATGTGAGGGATGTGTTCTCGGAAAACACCCTCAAGAGAAATTCGACAAAGGAAAGTCTCAGCGAGCTTCCGCACCTTTAGATCTAATCCGCAGTGACCTCATGGGTCCTTTTCCGCATCCATCGATCAGCAAAGCGAGGTTTGTTCTCATTTTTGTTGACGATTTCTCACGTTTTACATGGATCTACTTTCTTAGGCAAAAATCCGAGGTCTTTCAACACCTCAAAGATTTCAAAGCCCTGGTTGAGACATAATCCGGAAAGAAGATCAAAGTCCTCCGAACTGATAACGGAGGAGAGTATGTAAATCATGAGATCCATAATCTTTGCCATGAGGTAGGGATTCAGTTGCAGCATACAGTTCCCTACACTCCGCAACAAAACGGAGTTGTTGAGCGGAAAAACAGATCTCTAAAGGAGATGGCATCTTGCATGCTACATGCAAAGTCACTACCACAGAGACTATGGGCCGAAGCACTTAACTGTGCAACATACATCAAAAACAGATCTCCCCATAAATCTGTCGAGGATAAGACCCCCTATGAGGCTTGGAGCGGCCTCAAACCGGAAGTGACCCACTTTCACATTTTTGGTTCACGTGCATGGACCCAGATTCCCTCTTAAAAGAGGAAGGCACTTGATCCACAGAGCACTGTGTGCATTTTTGTTGGATACCCTGACGGTGTGAAGGGATATCGGCTTATTGATCTTTTCTCGGATCGGCTCATCATTGAGTGTAGTGTCCAATTCGAGGAAAGTGTCTCGCATGTACCTCAACAACCGCATGCAGACACCTTCACTCTTCCACCTGTTCGAGATGATGAGCATGCACATCCCGACTCTTCTTCAGATGAGAGTTCTGATTCAAGGGACTCAGATGATTCAGATTCAGAGTCAGTGCAGTCCGATGCAGAGTCAGAGCATCCAGATGCAGTTGCAGAGCCAAAGCAGAGGCCCAAGTGGGCACAGACTACTCTTCAGGATGCAGGGGATCTCGTTGGTGATCCAGCCGATACTAGGAGGACTCGATCTAATTTCGAGGAGCCTCATGTTGCACTCACTGCCACTGAACCATTGCCCTCCAAGCATCTTTTCTTGGTTCAGTCTTCCGATCCACAGTCTTATGGAAAGGCTCCTGGAAATTCCTTTTGGGAATCCCCCATGCAGGAGGAGTACAACTCCCTCCTCGAGAACCAGACTTGGCATCTGGTTCCCCTTCCTTCTGGGAGGAAACTTGTCAGATGCAGATGGGTCTACAGGACCAAGAGTGCAGCGGATGGACAGATTAGCAGATACAAAGCCAGGCTTGTTGCCAAAGGCTTTCAGCAGGTTCATGGTATTGACTATGATGAGACCTTCGCTCTAGTAGCGAAGATGGATTCCATTCGATTGGCCCTTGCCATTGCAGCAGCCAAGGGATGGGAATTCCATCAGATGGACGGGAAAAATGCATTTCTTCACGATGATCTCTCTGAGGAGATCTACATGGAGCAGCCCCAGGGATTTATGCAAGACTCATCTTTGGTTTGCCGACTGAAGAAGTCACTTTATGGCCTCAAGCAGGCTCCGAGGGCATGGTATGCCCAGATGGACTCCTACCTTTTGTCACAGAACTTTGTACGCTATAAATCAAACCCAAATGTCTACATGCTCAGGATGGCTGATTCAGTTCTACTTTTAGTTTTGTATGTCGATGATTTGATGATCACCGGATGCTCGACTTCAGCGATTGCTGCAGTCAAGAGGATTCTACATGACAGGTTTTTTATGACAGACATGGGTCCGCTACACTTCTTCCTTGGACTCGAGATCAGTCGGGATGCATCAGGCATCAAACTGTCTCGGGCCAAGTATGCACGAGATCTCCTTGAGAGATTTCACATGACAGATTGCAAGTCTGCTCCGACTCCTTTGCTATCAGGAGTCAAACTTGAGGATGGTGGGGAAACTCCATTGGTTGACAGCACACTGTACAGACAACTAGTGTGGAGCTTGTTGTATCTCACACACTCCAGACCAGACCTCTCCTATGTAGTTGGCGCAGTTTCTAGGTTCATGCAGGAGTTGCATGAGCTACATTGGAAAGCTGCAAAGCGTATCCTTCGATACGTATAGGGCACCATCACCTTTGGGATTCATTATGCAGCAGACTCTACATTATATCTCATTAGGTTTACTGATTTCGACTGGGCTGGCGATAGCATTGATCACAAGTCCACATCTGGTTACTCACTCGGTCTTGGTTCCGGGCCTATCTGTTGGTCGAGCAAGAATCAAGCTGCCATTGCTCTATCTTCAGCCGAGGCAGAGTACAAAGTGGTAGTTAACATAACCATTCAGGCTATGTGGCTACAACATTTTCTCAATGAGTTGGGCATTCAGTTTCATCTGTTGATCGTCATCTGGTGTGCCAACCAGAGCACTCTGAAGTTCTGCAGAGATCCAGTTTAAAGGCAGCGGACGAAGCACATCGAGATCCACATGCACTACATCCGGGACTTAGTACACGAGG
>ML859756.1:0-10245 GCA_009831015.1 Picea engelmannii
TTGAAATATAAATATGATATCCTTTAATTATTAAACTCCTATTAAAATGTTATTATCATGAGTCGTAAAGGGAGGTGTGCATAGAAAGCCATGAATCCTTTGTCTCCATATCCATTTACTTTGTCCTCTATCTACATTTCCCTTTCCTATGTCCTTTGTCTCTATTTCCCTAAACCATTACTCTATTATACAATGGGTATTTAGCTACTAAAAATATCACCGTAAGTTATCTAGGTACACCAAATCAATAAAAAATGGTTTCCACCAAGACAAAACCATTTTCCAAAGGACACTAAATGGAGAAGTTTCAAATGCAAAAGTAGAATCCTAAACACAAGAATAATAGTGTACGCATTCATTAATTATTATGAATATTTATAAATGAAACTCTATCTTTTACCCCCAATATAACTAATATTCACTATTTCAAAATAATATTCACTAAAATTTTAAATTAATATTCATTAGACTTGAAAATAATTTTCCTGTTTAATAGCATTGAATGCTTATAAATTGTTAATTCTTACAATTACAATGGTTTTCCCATCTTTCATAAATAATGATATTACAACTAAACTCCACATTTTATCAACATAGAACCTCAATTTAGATTGATTATATTATAAGAATAACACATGCAATTTGATTTAGTAGTTGTTAAGTAACAAGAATATTACATAGTTGACAATAATACACACCTCGTAGAATTTGATTGGCTTCCATGAAATCCTAATAATACATGCAAAATATGGAAATAAATTTAGAAGACAACATTTTTATTTTGAATCATTGGGTATGATGAAAAGGATAGAAAAATGGATTAATGAATCTGTATATATTTTTTGTATCATTTGTCATTATAGGAAAACAACAAAATGTTTCTAATGAAATTTCTTTGTAATGAATTGTTTTCTAAAGATATTTTTTAGAATTAATTTTTTTGTAAATGTCTTATTATAGAATGGTGATAAATGGTATAAATAAACTAAAACCTCCATGTGCTAAAGTTTCTAGATCCAAATGTAAACTTTGAAGACAATGCCCCATGACTAATGAATCAACATGATAAAATATTAAGAGAGATGGGAAACCTTAACACTTTGAGTGATATTTTTAAGAGTGGAGACCCAATTCCATGCTCTCTTGCCCAATTTATAGATACCATTATTCAAATAATTACCCCATACAATTGGATAGTATACAATATTACTCTTAGTGAGAGAGACAATTTTATCTTAAAATTTTAAAAAGAGAAACTATATTATATTCATTTTAATTTTTCATCTATTAAATGTTGAGAGAAAGGAAACTTGTCAAGATCCAAACTTCTTTGAAGATGTGAAAATATGATATTCGTATCTATAGGAATTTAATCCTTTTGAATGCTAATTACAATTAAAGTTAAGATAGATTTATACTAGTTAAGTTGTGAAGTTAAAGTGTTATGATGGTCTTACAAAATTTTAAATTGAAGACATTTCTTAACAAATTTTCATAAATTGGATAATTATTCTCAAGGACAGTAATAGTGATCTAATCATGTAGCAACCTTGTTTTCAAAGTTGGATAAAAACACTTAATGTGATCATTCCACCATACATGGAATTTGGATTACAGTAAAACTTTAAACTTTAATCATATCACTATAAATAGTATCATTTTGTTACAAAATTAATTTACTCCAAAAAAAATACATTACAATAAATTTCCGTATTAAAAATAATACTCAAGTGTTGTTTCTGTTTAGTGTTTATTTAAAATGTGTCCATTAGTTATTATTTTTTTTCCTAAGTAGATACAAATGAAAAATGTAGTCATCTATATTAAATCTAGCACCAAAATCACCATATCAAAATTGTGAAAATGAATAGTTGGTTTCTTTTCCACTCCCAATAAGATACAAATTTTACCCAAAAATTAATAAATTCACAATAACATTGTTTTTCTTCATTGATCCATTCCATAGGAACTTGTAAGACAATTTCTGTTTTAAAAAAAAATCATACTTAGAAAATGTGGTTGCTTTCACTACTAAATTCTTGAGTTCATTATCTTCCAGATGGAGTTTGCACATTTCAAAGTTGTTGAGGTTGTGACATGACATAGACTACACAACCTCAAGCATGGGATGGGTAAAAACTCCACATGTCAGATTATATATTTGTATACTTCCTAATGTTGATTTGATATTTGGGAAAAGTGTTGCTTGTTGGTGTTGAACTCAGTATCTTCTTAAATTGTTTATATTTATTCTTTCACCATAGTAGTGGCCATGGAATATTTTTTTGGCCTCCCTAAAATATTATAAATATTCGATTAATATGGGTTTAGAGATGAACAACTATGTATGGGGAGAAATCTAAGTAGTGCCTAAATTATATCAACTCAGTGGAATATGTATCCTTTATGTAAATTTGAATAGGAATTTTAGAGGGATCTAAGTGGGAATCATAGTAAACATAAGTCACTACAAGAAATTTAGTGAAAATATAGAATTCCACCACCTAGAAAAATATCTTGGTGATCCACTGTCATTTTTCTTCCACTCTTTCCACAAACACTGCTCATAGATGTCAAGGAGAAACCTAGAAGTTGAAGGGTATAACCAAAAACATAACATTTTCATGAGCTATATCCAAGATCAACATTGAGAGGCTAACAACCATGTATAGGTTGTTAGTTTTGTTTATAACATTGTGTCTTAGCCCACTAGGTGTTGGAGTTAGAATCCACACAAAATGTATCTAAATAATCCATGGTGTGTTTCCACAT
This sequence comes from Picea engelmannii, assembly GCA_009831015.1. Taxonomy (NCBI): domain Eukaryota; kingdom Viridiplantae; phylum Streptophyta; class Pinopsida; order Pinales; family Pinaceae; genus Picea; species Picea engelmannii. Next base: position 2,773 of record ML859756.1, read on the forward strand.
GAGCACCATTCCTATATTATCATAAGTATTCATACACAATTTGTGGTTGTTAAAAATATGAGGGATCCCATAAATTAGCCCCATACTAACTTTAGAACCATTCATATACCCAATGGCCTCAACAACCAAAACATACAAAGTGATATCCAAATACATTATTGATAGATTAAATGAAATATCCCCACCCACTCGGACTTTCTTTTAATAAATAAAATGACTGGGGTATTTGCAAAGAGGGTTTCAATAGTGTATAAACCTAGGCCCAAAATTTAAGGCTTAAAGAATAGGATAAAGAAAAGGCCATTTTATCATAGTAAATGTTGTTGAAGAGGACATCAATGGTAGAACTTTGGGCCCATCCCATGTCCTCCCATATTTCTATGGCATTGTCTAAAGTGAAACACGCATAGATAAATCCAATATATTTCACAATTATGATTTTCAAAAGAATATGCATAATTATTTTCAAAAGAATATGCAAAGTAATGGATATTGAACTCAGGTTGATAAGTTCTTGGTTTCTTTCCTTTGGAATAAATTTTACAAGGCCTTCATTAATCTATTTCCAAACCAAATACATTTCGAAGACCTTCGATACACTCGTATAGTATATATTGTTAGAGAAATATTTTCCTCACCCCATGCAACTTACTCATAAGGCCTTTTGCATTTCCCTATGAAGACTTGAAGTCCCCTTTTTCATTTCCCAGAGATAAAAATCATATTTTTCCACATATATGCACCCTATCAATTATATAACATGCGTATATGCAGGTTTCACCACTACAACCCACGTACATCGAGTTTGGTGATAAAAATTAAAAATTGTGTCGGATTTCCATGTCATGTCACAAGATCCATTATCCTTGACATTCCATATACTGGAAACATTATGAATCGTCCCTTCAGTTCCATTTGAAGGATATAAATGGGCCATATCCAAGCTGTGGAAAGAGAGAAGAATTCAACTTTTGAGAGAAAAGTTACTCTGGAGAAATTATTCACTTCATATTGAGTCTTCATCCCTTTGTCCTTTAAAGTATGAACACATTGTTCATCCCCCAAGCTCTTCCCTGTTTGATGGAGAACCTCATTGTATCTCTTATGTGAGTTTTTCCTTTGGTAGAGGATTGAGGTTGTGGAGGCCCAACTGTAAGGGACTTCGTTTATCAGTTCTGAGACGTTCTGACATGAAATTTTTTCATTCATACACTTATGTTGATCATACTTTAATAGAAATGCCATTTTCTCTTCCAATTGATGTCTTACAAATATTTGAATTATTATTCCATGGGAGTATTTGTTATGAATGTTAATGTATTATTCTATTGTATGTGCTAACTTTATATATTATCACCACATGCTTGCGTATCTTGGTTGTTGAGTGCAAGTTTTAGGTATAGATATTTGAGTCGAGTGCTAAAAAATTGTCTTCATCAAACGCCCGGACGATCTAGTCTATTTATCTTGTCTTGATTGGAATTTACATTTATGTAGCATACTTGAGATTAGAGTTTATTTATGCAATCATTCCATCTGTTGTGGTTTACCCATGCCATAGAGTGATTTTCCTCATAACAAATATTGACCAAAAAAATCACACATAGTGATGTAAACTTAAAGAGGAAACCAATGAGATCAAGTTCCTTGTCCTCCATTAAGGGCTCATGAACACATCTAAGGATAGATTTAAGTCTCATTTTGGGAATGTTTTTGCATAAACCATAGAAGGAATGGTCTCTAGACATTTCTGAGTGGCCTCGAGTGAGGTTTTTCATTTGAAAAACCATCTCATTTATAGGACACACATTCTTCAATGTGCATATAACAAATTTATATGGCCACCATGTAATATTGACATTCATTTTAATATACCAAATATATATTTTTTCTAAAATATCATGAGTCATTGGGTTCATGTTTGCAAATCTAAAGAATAAACACAAGGTTGAAGGTTGGCAAAATAAATTTCATGTTTGGCCAAATAAATTCACCATTGTGAATTTCAATTTTCAAGTTTAAGAGAAGAGTTAACATCTGATTAAGGAAAAAGGTGAACATACAAAGGAAATAAACAAACATACTAATAGTAGATTCATCTAGTTGTAACAATATTACAAAAAAAACATTTATAACGATATTCTAGTGTTAAAAAAGTTCCATTATTAAAAAATTACAACAGTTCCATAGACTATTACATTTAACAATTTCAACTTTCTCATAATCAAAATACATAAAAACATAGTTGAAATAATAAAAAGTAGTCCATAATCATTGAAACATAGGATGAAAATGGTCCACAACTTGTCCATCTTTTATCTCTTTCATATGCCATAGACCATGTTCCATCTCTGAAATTGCCTATGACAAGACATTCTCATATTCATTCATTTCCATGTATATATGATGAATAGAGACAACATTAAAATTAGATGATTTCTTTTGATACGTTAAACTTTTCATAATTTCAAATATCAACAAACTTGCAAAATAAAACTTCACAATTCAATATAATAAAAACTCACCGTAAAAATACGAAATCTAGGTTATGTGATACCTTCTCTTGGACCTAAACTGATCTATAATGCCTCCCTACAAAAATGGCATGTTGTCCTCCTGGACCCAAAACTCTATAAATTCATGCCTACAAAAATTGCAAGCAATCAATATGGATTAACGAATTAACAACTTACTGGAAATATTATTGTTTTGCATTCCTGATGTTGTTACATACAATACTAGACATTCAATTTGAAAAATTTTGTACAATTTATATCACAAAGTGACCATTTTTAAACAAGAGCCATCATAGTTATAAACATGATTTTAAGAAGATTAAAAAACGTCTTGGATCCTCCTTGTTTTCACTACAAATTCTAATATCATGTATTACATTTGCAATACAATTATCCCATTGTGTTATGCCAATCATTTAATAAATGTAAGAAAATATTGGGTTGATATGCAAGATGTGTATTTATTTATAATACACTAGTTCATAGTCATAAAAGACTAGTCATTTACATCATGGATTTTGAAATGCAAAATCCAAAATATGGAGTTTCATTGCTAAGCAAACTGCAATTCAGTTGATTTTTTATGAACAAAGATACTTTACAAAATGGATCTGTAATAACTTAATTAGAAAGTTGTTTGTTTATAATATCATGCATTGTCTCCCTTTTTTCCATTGCTAGATTTCTATTTTTTTGCAATGTAGAAAGCTGACACAACACATACTTTGGAGTTCATACAAATGTAGAAAGCCTAAATAATATCCCTATTGAGACTTGTTGTGAAGTTTTCTAAAAAAATGTCATCAATTGACTCTTGAACAACAAATAAATTAATAGTAATGAATCTCATAGAATGACTTCACTTTGGCTGAAGCGTTTCCTTTAAATAAGGTTTATGTTTTCATCAGTGTCATAATTCCATATGATCCTGCAAACCCAAAAAAAAATTATGGAAATGGAATTTACAAACCACGTGGACTGATGTGAGAAGATAACCATATTACCTTTTTATACTATATCCCATATAAAGGCCAACAAGATTCTATTGTAGCAAGTCAAAATGAATTTATTCAAGAGTGTGGTGTTGTTTCATTATAAGTTATAACCCAAATTATCATGTGTGCTTTCAATTTTAAGCACAAGTGTTTCCTCTTATAATTCAAGCTACTAGGACACCTTTTCGAATCTTAGGATTTATGTGCATGTATGGAATCCCATGACCATTTTGTATATGTACTTATCTCTCTAACAATGACCTATATGATTTGTACCAATAGAAAAAAGGTCTCAATTGATAACCTCGGGCATTGAGTTCACTGAATTGTCTAACTCGGTTGGGGGATACCATAATCATATTTGGAGCACACAAATACCAAATGATAAAAAAAAGTTCTACAAAATGTTGTTTACCTAGAATTGGAGTCTACTGATCAATCAAACAAAAGTCCCTAACCAACAAGCCACCTATCGACCAATAGTCATCAATATTTATTTAACCAATCCTTGAGATATTATATCCATCCATCATGCATGGGAAAAAATCCTTAAAATTTCCCTTACTCGTAACTCTCAGATAACTCTAGAGTCTACAACAATTACAAATAATGCTTTTGACACTTTAAAACATGCAAAATGCGATAGCCCTTGAAATTTATGAAATCAAAATATTTGCATGGCCAACGAGGGCATCGGAAGATAGGTGAGGTCTATATGGTGTTAAACCATCCATAAAGGTTTCATTCTCATTGTTTTCTACCACCATGTGTAAGTCTCGGGGGAATTTTAGTGTCAATTGTTAAGTAACACAATTTCCAAGAACATTGGGATAAGAGGATCTATTTTTGGATGTAATTCCAACTAGTGAAGGAGACATTAATTGATTATTGGGAACTAAATCAAAACAACTATATTCAATCACTCATTAAGGTCCAAAATAAACTAAAAGAGCTCACAAAAACATTGATTCTATCAAGTCACTCAGAGAATTGAACCCATAAGAAATGCAAATCAATTTGGAAAATAGATCAAAATCATTGAAAGCATTGCCTCAAATTTTATAGGTCAATGGAAAATTGAACCAAATTGAAATGAGAAAGTCGATATCACTATGAGAAGAAAATATGATTCTAGAAAAAGGAGTTATCACCTTTTACACATGCATTACACAAAGATGAATCGAAGAATAAAAACAATCAAATAAAATACCAATGAATAAATTTTGGGGATTCAATAATAACCACTACCATCAAAGAAACAATTATGAAAAAACACTTTCTTAAGATCAGAAAAGCATACAACTCAATCCTTTTATCAACTACACCTTTTAGAACATATTGATTATGAAAAAACAATTTTTTAAGATTCGAAAACCTTACAAATTAATCCTTTTAACAACTAAACTATTTACAACATACTGAAATCGACTTGCAAGTTAGAACATTTCATGCTAAAAAAATCAAATCATGTATCCCTAGAAAAAATAATCCATCATGATGTCACTTTGGTTTCTCCCTTGCCACCATCACCATAACAACTAAGAATAAAATATAAAAACAAGACAACAACTCATTTGAACTAGTGACAAAAACCAAAACTTGCAATCTCATGGGAGAGATGGAGTGTTGGATAGTTGGTTGTCATTGATGCCAACCCATAGAGTGTTTGAGATACCCCATATTTGTGATCGATATCAATGGTTATTTAGTTGTCATTGATGTCAACAAATTTGAAGGGTGTATTTGGAGAAGTCTCCAAAGTGGTCCCCTTAAGGCGTAACTCTATGAATGGTCCTCACGATAACATGCTTTGAAGAAGTCTACAAGAATCCTTAGATGTGTGGTTATGGAACCTAAATTTTATAAAGGAATAAGGACGTGAACAATAGTGTAAATGCAGATATTAACTTCATAGATGGATAGTACTCGTCATTTCATTTCTGGTGATAGGTGGTATGCCACGTGGTTCCTCATGGTTAGGGAGACATTCCCCCATGAAGTTGAAATCCCCAAAGAATGGTCAACAAGGACCTAGTTGGTTACAAGTCATTAATGAAAGGGTTAAGTGGTTGTAACAATATACCCCTAAATTAATGAGAGAGGTTACTAAGTAAAAGTATAAATACACATCAAGAAGTGTGTCATAAGTACATTCACACACACATTCTATTGAATATCTCTAAGTGAATAGATGTGATGGGTGTATTTAGATAAGTCTCCAAATTGGTCCCCTTATGGCATATCCGTAAGCATGGCCCTCACGGAAAGAAGATTTGAAGAAGTCTACAATAATCCCCAGAGGTGTGGTTATGAAACCCAAAGTTGATCAAGGAATAAGGACATGAACAAAAACTTAAATGCATATATTAACTTCATAGATGGATAGTATGTGTCATGTCATTTCCGGTGATAGGTGTTCACCACATCATTCCTCACAGTTAGGGAGATATTCCCTCATGAAGTTGAAAGCCCAGAAGAATGGTCAAGAATCCCTTAGTTGGTTACAAGTCATTAATGAGAGGGTTAAGTGGTTGTAACAAGAAAACCCTAAAGTAAGGAGAGAGGTTACTAAGAAAAAGTATAAATACACCCGAGGAAGTCTCTCATAAGTACATCCACACACACATTCTATTGAATATATCTAAGTGAATAAGTCATATGGTTTATCTTTTTATTGGAAAATCTGAGGTCAAATATGAGGTAACAAGGTTGAGGTTGTGAAGGAAGTCAAATATAAAAGTCTCAGAGTTGTAGAAAAAGTGAGTAACCCTAGTTTCTAAGGTATTTGTGGGTAACAGGTCAGTAGGGCACGGATGTACGCGGGATGTAGTGGAGGAAAGCATGGATATATGTGGGAAGTATAGGAACAAGTCGTGGATCTGTGAAAAGGCTTGTGAAAGGTTGTGAAGTTATTATTGTACCATGTTGTTGATGCCGAAGTTGGTTTACTCATCTATTATTTGATATAGTAGGGTGTCTACAGGATCAGAGGTATGTGTATGCATTATTTTTTAGGCTTATTCTTATGTTGTTATGATACATTCTTAAGGCATGTCATGATAGTGATTATGCATGGTACACCTTGGTGATGGTATGATACATTTTTAGAGGAACGTCTTGGATACTTGGAATATGGTTTGTTGAATGGTATATGACTGATACATCACATGTTTGATGGTATCTCTTGGTACATAGTTTATGGATGTTGGCATATGCTTGAGGCACATAGTTTGAGGTACATCTTGGTTACATGTTGATGGTGTTTCCTTTGGTATCTTATCAAGACATTGGTATATGTATGAGGCACATATTTTGTGCATGGTGTGAGGCATATTCTTGGTACATGTATGAGTTGCATGTCTTGGTGATATTGGTACATGTTGAGATACACCTTAGTGATGTTGTGGTACATTGATTAGTAGCACATATTGACTATATTGGTATATTGGTATTGTGGCTATCTTGGTTATGCTTGAGGCACTTCATTGATGATATCTTATGACATGGTACATGGTTGATGCATGAGACACTGCATGGTTGATAGACATTTTGGTACAGGTGTTGGTGCATTGTTGATGCATGATTTGGTACAGGTTTTGGTGCATGGTTGACGCATGACATGGTGAAGTTGTTGGTTCATTATTAATGCATGGTTGGAACAAGTTGATGGTTGATGTACATGGTATGGTACAAATTCATGTACATGGTTGATGTACACAGTTGATGAGTGATGTGGGTGATTATTATTGTATCCATTTGAGTGGAATCTGGTTGATGATGGTATGTTAGTGATAGTGACATATTGGACATAGTGACAGGTTGGATAAAATGATAGGTTGATGTGACAGTCATAATGATAGTGGTAGTGATAGTGGCAATGATTTTGGTAGTGACAATTTGGTCTACATTTGTATTTCAGGGTGACAAGACGGGGAAAGGAAAGGGGGTGGTGGCCTCATTCC
>ML859756.1:18618-31800 GCA_009831015.1 Picea engelmannii
TATGTATTCATTAATGTTATACATTTAGTTATTATGATTAGAATTATTATGATTTAGTGATGGGGAATGGTAATTAATTGATTTTACATTACTTTAAGGGTAGATCTGGCCACTCATCAACTGATGAAAATTAAAGGGAGTAATGGATCGGTATTTAATGCTAATCGAGTCGTGGATAAGGCCTTGTATTAATGATGGATGGTTGTTGTCGGAGTCCTTCAGATTTGCACTTCCCGTAGACTTCATGGTTGTTCAATAATTATTGTTTTACTTGGTTGTATTAATTTCGCTGCTTGTGTCTGGTGGGATGTAGACACCTCCATGTTCCTTAGAACAGTCGCCAGCCCTGATATCTTAAATGGTTAAAATCAATGGGAACCTAGGCTTGAGCATTGCTTATGTGTCTTGGAGGTCCTAACCATTGCAGGGTAGGACAAATTCGTAGTTAGTCTTACTTATTGTTGATTAATCATCGTTGAATGCATGCAGTTACTTGTTGTGCGTCTTATATCGTCTTGTTGTGTCCATCGTGCTTTGAGTCTTGTTCATCGTCGAGTGGCGATACAAAGTCAAATGTGTTTTTTCCCTTGTACACGCGCACACACACCCTTAAAAACAAAAAAACAAAATTGCACATGTTAAGAGGTTTGTCATCGTAACGCGGAGGATCGTTACATATGGTATCAGAGTGGGTTTGATCCGTGACTTGGGATTCACTATGGATTTCGTTGACATGATTGGATTTGATTATACTGTTGTTGATCGAGTTGATTATTTGCGTGTAGGTAATCATGGTTAGAGGATGTCGCGGAGGCAGACGACAGGGTGCTAGGGGAAGAGGTGCGACGCCTCCAGTAGCAACCACACCTGAGGGGTCTAACCCCCGGGTAGACGAGCAGGTTCTCGGATAGGAGAAGATAGCAGTTGGTGATGTTGTTTGGATGATGAGATCTTTTCAACGCATGTCTGAGGAATTGATCAGTCGTTTGTACAGAGATGAGGCTAGGGCGCCGACACCTGCTGAGGTTCCACCGCGTGCACTGGCCGTTACTGGTAGCATTCACCGTGAACTCGAGAAAGTCAAATTTCCCGAGTTCTTTGGTTCCCCAGACGGTACAGCCACTGAGGCATGGATGGAGAACATGGTGATGTGCTTCGCACTTCGCGATTATACCTCCAACATGAAGGTCCACATGGTGGTCTTTCAACTGAAGGGGAGCACTCTTCTATGGTGGAAGACGCTCCTGCCGCAGCTGAGCATGGCCAACGCAGACATGTCATGGGAACTATTCGAGGAACGGTTTCGAGAGAGGTACCTTTCAGAGGAATTCATTGAGCGTTAGCTCAATGAGTTCAATGCATTACGATAGGGAGGTCCTACGGTACCCGAGTATGAGGCACATTTTATGGAGATGCTCTGGTACGCTCCACACCTTAACATGGAGAAACTTAAGGTCAACAGGTTTGTGTTTGGCCTTAATGGCAGCCTACGTGCAAAGGTTAGGATTTTGATGCCTCAAACCTTGCACGATGCCATCCATAAGGCCCTCATAGCAGAGGAGGAACTTATTAGTGGGGGTCAGACCAGGACTCCAGCGAGACCAGCAGGGCAGGGTTCATCCAGAACACCGCAACATCAGACACCAACGAGAGATATGTCAGGATATCATGGGTTCCAGAGGGGATCCACTTCCACTACACCCCGGTGACCGCCACCTCAGTAGCGGACACCTTATCGGGGACCACAAGACTAGCAGCAGCGTCGCCTGCAACAACAACATTTTAGGCCGATTCAGCAGAACAGACCAGGGTTCTAGGCCAGTGGGCCGTCATCTTCTACTTCGGGTACCAGGACTACTGGGCCTAAGAAGGGGTGTTGGACATGTGGGGAGCCACACTACCAGCGCGACTGTCCTGTGAAGAGGACCAGAGTATCCGTATCAGTCGGAACCACTACAGTGGGAGATATGGGCAGGGCCCATCGGATTCATGTAGCAGTGAATAACCACCAGGCAGAGTACCAGTCGACTGTTCTCGAGACGACAGGTATTGTCTCTGACCAGACCTTTAGTATTTTGAAAGACCCAGGTGCTCCCGAGAGTTTCATTTCTGGTGCAACGCTAAAAAAGATTAAGGTAAAGGCAGTCGAACAGGATGATTTTAGCTTCATAGAGATGGCTTCGGGAGCCAAACAGAAGGTTGGAGGAAAGGTTACGGGATGTGCCCTTAACCTGGAATAGTTTGTCACGAGGGTCAACTTGTATGTCACAATCTTAGGATCTTATGACGTCGTGATTAGTATGGATTGGTTGGAATCGCATGAGGTGATACTCACTGTAAGACAAAATGGTTGAGCTTGGTTGATGATGAAGGAAAAAGACGTGTGATTGTAGGACGGAACCAGGGAGTATCCCTGAGGTTTGTCTCTTCCTTACAATTACGGAAGAGTATGCGCAAGGGGTGCAAGCTTTATGCAATCCTTGCGCTAAATGAGAAGGGAGTGGCAGAAGGCCTAGAACACCTTCTGGTAGTGAGAGACAGTTTGCGGATGTATTCCCAGAAGAGTTACCTGGGATGCCGCTGGAAAGAGAATTGGAGTTTACCATAGACCTGAAACCGGGGACCAAACCGATAGAAAAAATGCCTTATTGGATGTCGACCCCAAAGCTGCAAGAGTTGAAAATGCAACTGAAGGAGTTGTTGGACCTGGGACTGATACGTCCTAGTGTGTCACCGTGGGGTGAACCTGTTATTTTCATTCGTAAGAAGGACGGATCGTGGAGGCCTTACATTGACTATCGTCAACTAAACAAGGCTACGATCAAGAATTAGTATCCCTTGCCGAGAATTGATGATCTGTTCGATCAATTGAAGGGTGTGACAGTGTTCTCCAAGATAAATTTGCAATCAAGGTATCACCAGTTACGGATCAAAGAGGATGAAATCCCTAAGACTGCCTTTAAGACGAGGTTGGACACTACGAGTTTATTGTTTTACCGTTTGGACTGACAAACGCCCCAGGGGTATTTATGTGTTTGATGAACGGGGTGTTCCGCGAGTACTTGGACAAGTTCGTCCAAGTATTCATTGACGATATTTTGATTTACTCTCAGACGACGAAGGAGCATGACGAACACTTGTGCTCGGTACTACAGTGCCTACGAGAGCACAAATTGTATGGTAAGTTGTCCAAATTCTCTTTTTATCAATCGAGGATTCACTACTTAGGGCATGTCATCTCTGGCGAAGGCATCGTCGTGGATCCAGCCAAGGTTGAGGCTATTATGGAATGGCCAGCACCGACGAATGTCATAGAAGTGCATAGCTTTATGGGTTTAGCAGGATACTATCGACGGTTTGTCGAGGGATTTTCGAAGATAGAAAATCCGATCATGGAATTGCAGAAAAAAAACAAGAAGTTTGTTTGGACCGAGAAATGCGTGGAATCATTTCGGAGGATTAAGGAGTTTTTAACAATAGAACCGATACTAAGGGTCCCTGACATGGACGTGGACTTCTTGGTATGTGAAGATGCATCCAAGGAAGTCTTGGGCAGAGTCTTGATGCAAGACGGACGAGTAATCGCTTACATTTCGAGGAAACTGAGAAGGCATGAGGAGAACTACGTGACGCACAATTTGGAGTTATTAGCCATCATATATGCCTTGAAGGTTTGGAGACACTACCTTGTTGGACGAAAATTTGAACTAAAGACTGTTCATTGTGGACTACAACACATTTTTACGCAAAGCGACCTGAACGCGTGACAACAGCGTTGGTCGGAGTTGCTTAGCGAGTACGACTTTGAGATTACTTACATAAAGGGAACAGTGAACCGAGTGGTGGATGCTTTGAGTCGGAGACCACACATCTTTTCGGTGTTGCCTCTTTAGATGAATCTACATGAGAAGATTCTCACTTTACAGCGTGTCGATGACTGGTACAAGGAGGTTGAGGGTTTTATCGGACTAAACACAATGATGGTACCACGATATGAGGGATATTCATTTGATAGCGATGGTTTTTTTAGGTTTAAAAGTCGGATTTACATATCACCAAATGACGAGTTGTGGATGTTGATCCTGAGCGAGGCTCATAGAACAGTTTACATGGCTCACCCGAGAGTTACGAAGATGAGGGCAGATCTGAAGCCCTTATTCTTTTGGAAGGGAATGAGGGCCGACATAGTTAACTATGTGGCCAGGTGTCTGGAGTCTCAGCAGGTAAAGGATGAACATAGACACCCAACAGGATTACTACAACCACATGCCATTCCGGAATCGAAATGGGAAGTTATTTCGATGGATTTTATTGTTGGATTGCCACTGATGGCAAGGAGACATGACTCGATTTTTGTAGTAGTAGACACTCTGACGAAGAGTGCTCACTTTATTCCTGTGTGTATGACATATCAGGCACCTGACATAGCTAGAGTTTTCATCAGTAAGATTGTGAGGCTGCATGGCGTGCCTAAGAGGATTATATCCGATCGAGGATCGGTGTTTACTGGACGATTATTGATGAGTTTCCAAGAGGCCTTGGGAACCCAACTTAACTTTAGTACTGCATATCACCCAGAGATTGACGGACAGATAGAACAAACGAACGAAACTTTGGAAGACATGTTGCGCATGTACGTGATGGACCAACAAAAGCGTTGGGAAGAATTCTTTCCACTAGTAGAGTTCGCTTACAACAACAGCTACCAGAGCACCATTAAGATGGCACCTTTCGAGTTTCTATATGGGTGACCATGTTAGATGCCTTTGATTTGGGATCGACTTGAGGATAGGGTCCTGGTGGGACCAGAAGCAATCCAAGAAATGGAAGAACAAATGCAAACAATAAGACAAAGAATTAAAGAAGCATAGGATCGACAGAAGAGTTATGTCGATGCGCATCGAGTCGACTGTAGTTATGAGGTCGGAGAACGAGTCTTCTTGTGGGTTAAACCACATAAGAGTTCGATCAAGTTTTGAAAGGGAGATAAACTCTCTCCTAGGTTCATGGGACCTTTCGTGATTATGGAGAGAAAGGGGCTCGTGGCCTATCAAGTAGCCTTGCCTGATTTTTTGAGGCGTAAGCATGATGTATTTCATGTATCTATTTTGAGACACTATATTAGTGATTCTACACATGTGATTGACATGAGTTCCTTGCAGGTATCAGACGAAGGAGTGCTCATGGCTGAGTCGGTCCGCATATTAGATCATCACTTTCGATAGTTACGACATCGAATGGTGGATCAGGTCAAGGTCTAGTAGGACAGTTATAGTCTGGACTCGGCGACCTGGGAGGACGCATATGATATGCACCAACAGTTTCCATTTTTGTTTGATAGATAGACTTATGATACTGTGATACACTTATTTCGGCATTTATGCTATGAAACTTCGGGACGAAGTTTAGACCAAGAGGGGGTGTATGTAACATCCTGCTCTGGAGCACTGAGAAAACTTATTCTTTGAGGACACTTGCTCGCAAGTGATCTGGACTTTTATGATAAGAAAACAATTATCCTTGATTATGATGCGATATGATAGATGACATGATGTTTCACTGCTTTGACGTGGACAGGTGCTATTGACTCAGTTTTACTGAGTGTGCAAGTTTTTTGACCTTAAGGATGCAAAGGCATCGACGGGACCCCTTGGACTCTGAATCGAGCCAGGGAGTGTGCTTTGGGGTTGATTGTTTATTGTGATTTTAGTATATTTGATTTCATGATATGATGTGGACATGTTCTGATATGATTGTTGATGATGCAGGATGATGATAACTTGCCAACCAAACTCACATACGGAGTAAAGGGGCCACACACAATTACCAGATAGGTTGAGGGAGAGGTGTAGACAACAACACTGCCACAGCCTACTAGCACTCCCGTCGTGGATCGAACTATAGGTTAACGATTACCTAATTTGAGAGGATCCACAATGCCGTGAGGGAAGACCACAACAGTCACTCACGATGACTCTAAGGGGCACGTAATAAGGTAGGGGCCTTATTCATTAGAAGCCCTTAGTCTCCCACAAGTTCACCTGGCGGAGTGTTGACTCTAGGGGTTATTGATGTCTACCAATCAGTCAAGTTGGCGAGTGGCACCCTTGGAGCACATGGTGCATCCTAAAGGGCATGTTGTGCAAAAGAAACACAAGAGGCGAGTGGCACCCTTGGAGTGCGTGGTGCATCCTAAAGGGCATGTCGCACAAAAGAAATGAACGAGGTGAGTGGCACCCTTGGAGTACGTGGTCCATCCTGAAAGGCACGTCCCATTGATGTTAATGAAGGAACAAACCTAGATGGCCCTAAGACATTTAACACATTAAGAAATTCTTAACCAACTTCCCTAATTAAATGTCGCCCAGTTCAGACTCTAAGTCCTAAGTCTAAAACTTCTCTAGGGGAAAATTTTTGTCTAACCTTAAGAAAAAGACCCTATAAAATTAAAAATAAAAATTTAAACTAAAACCCACTGAAGTAATAGTCTTAGTCATCATAAATTTTGGGGTAAAATAAAGAGAATAATAATTTGTGGTTTTAAATTTTAAAGAAGAAATAATTTATTTAACTTGCGAAAGAGTAAAAAGATTTCAAATCAATAATAAAAGGGAAAGAGCAAATAGAGCAACTACCTTTTTGGCTCTAATAAAAAGGGAAATAAGGGAATAATAAAACTTATGAAACTAAGGAAATAGAGGAAACATAATAAAGGAAAGATGGGAACTTATGGTAAAAAGCGAGGTCAACATAGTAAGGAATCTGCAATTAAGAAACTTCTAAAATGAACTTAATTAGAAACTTCATTTTAGGGAAAGTATTTAAACCTGTAAGGGAATCTAGGAACACCTAGGAGTAAATTTAGGAGCAACTCTAGGTGGGTGAGGGAAATGAGTCATTTAATAAATTTAAAGAAAATATTTATTGGAGGAAAGAGGGGGATGGACGAAACTTGTGCGAAGGAGAATATTTAGAATTATTTTATTAAAACTTAATTTAAATGTGATTTAGGGAAACTTGGAGGTTCTAAAAACTCTATAAAAGAAATGGAAGATGAAGAAGAAGGGGATCGACTGTTAGCGTAACGTTACGCTATCGAATTTGTGACTTGACTGATTACTTGTGAGGAGTTGGGATTTTCTCAGATCGGATAGGAGTGGTAGCTCGGCCTTGCGAGGCGAGTTGGGAAGCTAGACGTACCATCTGGATAGTGTGTGGCCCCTTTGTGGCTCGGGGGGCTAAGGGGGAAGTAGAGTACCCCTAGCGATTGGCTGGGAGGTACCGGTGTAGTCTCGACGGTCGACGAGTGGGAGTGGCATGGAGCGTGGGACATCATTCGACGTGGGTGACAAGGCAACGATATTTCTAACATCATTCAACGTGGGAGTCAAGGAAATCGTATGATTTCTAATTTTAGTAGAATAGAATGCATTGTGACTTATGTTGGGATCAGAATAGTGATTGCAAATGGATTGAATGGCTGATTTTAATTATTTGCTCAGGAATTATAATTGTAATTGCTTCTTTTATGTAAATCTCTCATGGACAGGGTATTATTGAGGCAAATCATGTACAAGTTATAGTGCATATGTTTCTTTTGCATGAATTACCACTGATAAGATATTGAAGGGATTCTTGATATAATATGGGTAAATGACCATGTTTCTGTATAATATCCGAGTCAAATGTAATGCTTCCATTAGTAAGTAAATATGGTTGTTACCTTAGTGCTTGGGGAGTGGCAGTATTGATGAATGAGCTTCTGCGTTAATGAAGTATAACGCTAGGTAATGAATGCTTTAAACTATTTTAAATTTTTACTTCTACATCGCAGAAATTACCTAGTATTACTTCCAGGGTTTTAAACAAAATTTCCATTTAGTTGTTAAATGAATAATGTCGTATTACCCTTTCTCTTCGATGATTTTTATCTCTGGTGACAGATCATGGGAATGTATTTCCGTTAAATTTTTGTGATTCCCACCAGCGAGGAATCAACAAGTCTCATCTTAGATGATGGCTGGTGGGGACTTGCTTATCGCTATGTTTTTATAAATTGTTAAACACGTCCTGATGATGAGCACCTGATCATAAGTTCCCAGTGTTGTAAGGATCCTGGCCGAGGAATGGTTTAATTCTGCCCCAGTTTTGTGAGAAGGGAGATCAGAGTGAATAGTCTAGTTGGTTTAAAGGAGTCTCTTACTTTTGGAGAGAATGCTAATGAGGAGATTCCGTTGTTGTCCTTTATTAGGTTTTAAACCCCCGCCGAACTCTTACACATCTCTCTATGTTGTGTTTGCATGGTTTTACCTTCAGCCTTGTCAAGGGGTGCATGTGTTGCCTATAGCTCTTGTCTGATTCCTCACGGCAGGCATGCGCCCCTTTCTACCAAAACTGCCTTTCCTTTTTACCTATGCCAAGAATGGGGTCGCAAGACGACCGTGAGTGGAGGTGTCAGCCAGTTTACTAAATAAATTCAGTGACCGGTGGGAATCCTTCCAATCCGTACAGAATTTTCTATTCTGAGACTGCGTGTTTTGGCTTTTTAGAAATAGTTGTCAGCATGGCAACATTTCGGACATGTGGGTAATGATGGCAGACCTCGACTATTTTTAAATTTGCGTGATTAACATTCTGAAAGTTGTTGTGGCTCTGTCCCCCATGTGATTTCACCTAACGCACATGGGCAAATCTACAATTTCTAATTTTTAACTTTTATGATTTCAGCTAGACTACCGCCTTGTTCACTCTAAGTTTTCTTTCTGAGTGAAATTGTTTTTCTTGCAAGATTTAAGGAGTCTAAGGGCATCCACGACTGTCTGTGTGTGGGTAAACTATTAACAGTGGTAGCATTGTTCCTCCTCACCCTGCGCAAGTTTTTCAGCCCCTTCTCAACAGATGGCCAGGATAATTGATTATGGAGTCCCCCAACCATTCCAGACTGTAGTAAACCTGCCATGAACATCTCTTTACCATTCAAATCAGGCTTGGATAGTATAAAAGGTACATAAAACAACTTTACAAGGTTCTGATAACTTGAATCCTTTGTAAATCTGTATCATTTCAGTCAGGTTCCTTTTATAATGAAATTGATTCCAGCATAGTATAAAGAAATCAGACATTCCTAAATCTCATTATTAAATTCTATAAAAATAAGTAATGTGATCTTCCATCATTGTAACAGAAGAAACTTTATATTATTTCTAATCATTATGTTACACGAATATGACGCCACATTAATAACTTATTCAAGTTACAACCTCAATTGTTATTACTGTTTACATTAACCTTTAGGTACTGAATGATAGCGTTGATGCAAATTTTTCGGGTAATGCCAACTTGCAATGCTATTTTTGTTCAAGGTTAAAGTTAATGAAATGTGAGGTTTAAAGTCAATACTACTGTTTAGGGTGAGGTTGAATTCTATTATTTTGTTCCATGGAAAAGTTAATGTAATGGTTATAGATCACATATCAGGTTCAAGGTGGTCATCCTTATGCTTAGTTATGGTAATAAAGTGTGAGGTGGTAATTATTGTTTGGTGATGTAAAATAGTAAAATGGTCTGTTACTCATAGACAACTCATTAGTTTTGGAATTTCCTATTTATCATATTTAGGTTTCCATTTATCATATATTATGAATTTATGTGGTTCAAGACAACTATGTCATTTATTATACATACACAATTGGATAAGAATTAATGTAGATATGGACATAGATCTTTATGGCTAAAAGTGTTAGATTGTATTGTGATGTAATTTAGTAATATGGTATGTATTCATTAATGTTATACATTTAGTTATTATGATTTAGTGATGTGGAATGGTAATTAATTGATTTTACATTACTTTAAGGGTAGATCTGGCCACTCATCAACTGATGAAAATTAAAGGGAGTAACGGATCGGTATTTAATGCTAATCGAGTCGTGGATAAGTCCTTGTCTTAATAATGGATGGTTGTTGTCGGAGTCCTTAGGATTTGCACTTCCCGTAGAGTTCGTGGTTGTTCAATAATTATTGTTGTACTTGGTTGTATTAATTTCACTGCTTGTCTTCTTGTGTCTGGCGGGATGTAGACACCTCCACGTTCCTTAGAACAGTCGCCATCCCTGATACCTTAAATGGTTAAAATCGATGGGAACCTAGGCTTGAGAACTGCTTATGTTTCTTGGAGGTCCTAACCATTGTAGGGTAGGACGGATGGGTAGTTAGTCTTACTTATTGTTGATTGATCATCGTTTAATGCATGTAGTTACTTGTTGTGCGTCTTATATCATCTTGTTGTGTCTGTCGTGCTTTGCGTCTTGTTTGTCATCGAGTGGCGACACAGAGTCGAATGTGTTGTTTCCCTTGTACACGCGCAAACACACCCTTAAAAACACACAAAAAAAATTGCACATGTTAAGAGTTTTGTCGTCGTAACGAGGAGGATCGTTACATTGTATAGATGATAGGGCACATATATGTGGAAAAATGTTTATTTTTAGGTCTAGATTTGTCAAAAAGGGATGATAAGTTTTCATAGGGAAATGGAAAAAGGCCCTATGTGAAATATAGCAATGGTGAGGCAAATATTTCTATAACAATCCATGAATCAATGGATCAAATTGAGCACCCCCTACAGATGGACTGACACTCTCTCGTAATACTCTTTCTTGTTATCTACTAAATGAGGCATCTAAAACGAAATTTATCAAGTTCAATTACTTATATAAATTCCAAAATATATGCATGCACAATTTAACATGTTCATATAAACATACATGTACCTTGATCTCCATCCTAACTAGGACTAGATGAATTTGATCGTCATCCAAACTGACTAGATCTCCTTTTTTCACTAGACTACCTTGTGTGAGTACTTTCCCTTTCATGACTAGGGTTCATTGTTGAACTAGGGGTCCCTCTACTACTTTCATTAGATAGCCTAGAGAAATTATGATGAATAATTGGATACTTCTCTCGATCCATATATATTGTATATGTGTACCAAGATGCAAATTGAAAATTGACAATATTTTAATGCATAAATTGATTATATTTTTATACACCATATCAAAAATTGTATGTCTTCCACGTATTGAGAAGAAAATCCATTAAATTACAAAGTTTACATGCATTCATTGTTGGATTAATGAGATNTTATCCAATAATGAGTAGTAATAAATAAACAATCACACACATACACAGTACACTAGTGTTTTACGTGGAAACCCAAATCAGGAGAAAACCATGGAATGCTTTTTCTTATATGTCTTGACGAATTACATTCATTGGAAGCACCAACTTCCTTTGTTTTTCAGCTGCAACTGGAAGGAGGCTCCAACCCCCTAGTTTCTCAGGCTACAACCTGAGGGAACCTCCAACTCCCCAAATCTATGGCTACAACCAGAAGGAGGCTACAACCCCCAATGTTCTTTGGCTACAGCCGGAAGGTGGCTACAACCACCTATCCTTGCCTCGTCCTGCCACCCTAAAGTAGAAGTAGAATGATGGAACCACTGTCACACTATCACCGTGGGATATACTGTTCTAAAGCTATGCCAATAAATCTAAACCATGCATCAAACATGAATCAAATTGTACCTCAACCTGTAATCAACCTGTACCACAAACAAGTGCATCAACCATGCACCAACCTGTAATCAACCTGTACCATAAACAAGTGCATCAACCATGCACCAACCTGTAATCAACATGTACCATAAACAAGTACATCCAACCATGTACCAAGTATGTTCCAATCATGTGTCAACTACTCACCAACTATGAATCATAAATATGTGCCAACATCATCAACTATACACCTCATGTATGTGCACCAACTCATCAACTACTTGTCTCAACCATGTACTCAACATGTACCTCAACCAAAAACCCTCATCAATTTCATCATCCAAATCTGATTTGTAGCTCTATAATAGACCTGGTTTATATGATCACATTCCTACAAACCTTCCTTAACTTTAACAACAAGAGACTAGCATTTTCATCAAACTTTTCTTTAGTCTCACAAGCCTAGTTTTGGATTAGTCAACAACCCTAACTTGAAGTAATAATAACTTTGAACCTGTAATGTATAAATATCTGAAACTGATACACAATGTTCTTCAGTGTGTTTTGTGAAATTCCTCTAAGTGGCACTACTTTGAACCTCTCATAAAAGGAGTTATATAAAAAATGGCATACCTTGCGGAATTTTGGCTTATTCTAGAGAGCGACCTTGTAGAGCGTGCCCCGCACAAAATATTTGATGAAATGATATGAAACTATTAAAAATAATACTACATACTATACCCTAAACCAACACATTTAGTCTCACTAAATTTGTATCTGTTAGGAAGAAGTTATGACATTTTTACCCAAAACACCTGATTTTGACTTGTTTTAGGACTGGCCACAAACCCTATTTTCCATAGAGTGTAACTCCAAAAATACAACGACCCACAAGCTGAATTTTGAAGCAAAGATACTTGGCTAGGTTTTCGCACTTTCATAGCAATTTCAGGATCTAAATCATTACATAAAAAACATTATAGCAAAAATGGTGAGATGACCTGAAAATAACATACCTTAGAAAGCACCATCAAAAGAATTTATCCTTCCTTGCATTTTGGCCTTCTTTTCTTCACTTTCCTCAGAATTTCAGCTTAGATATCATTTGTATACCTCAAACACCTATATACATTCAATATGCTCAAGTGTGTTTCAAATGAGAGAGCCTTGCCTCTTATTTATACTCTCCAAGTAGCTTCCTTAAAAACATCTTCTAGGTCACTTTGCCCCACTTTCCTTATTTTAGGGTTGGGTCCACTTCTAATTTCTCCATTAAATATATTATTGAAAAGAATTATTTTTTATTCACTTTGAATTATAATACAAGCATCACTTCACTTTATTATTTACCTTTTAAAATCTCTTAAACCACTTTGATTACTTTGACCTTTTGGGGATTCTAGATGACATATGAGGGTCCTCCAACTTCGTAAGGCCATAACTCTCAAACTATGAGGAGTTATGTGACGTTCTACATACCACCAGAAATGAAATGACATGTACTATCCATATAGAATAGTATTATCTAAAAATATATCATAACTCATACTGTTACCCATCAAACAAACTTGGGTCCATTACCTAAACCTGGGGTTTCCAACTTCTCATGGCCATAACTCTCTG